>JAZGTJ010000439.1:31927-113956 GCA_036877575.1 Botia almorhae | reverse complement strand
ATTCTATCTGTATTACTACAGTACACTATTCTATCTGTATTACTGCAGTGTACTATTCTATCTGTATTACTACAGTACACTATTCTATCTGTATTACTACAGTACACTATTCTATCTGTATTACTGCAGTACACTATTCTATCTGTATTACTACAGTACACTATTCTATCTGTATTACTGCAGTGTACTATTCTATCTGTATTACTACAGTACACTATTCTATCTGTATTACTACAGTGTACTATTCCATCTGTATTACTGCAGTGTACTATTCTATCTGTATTACTGCAGTATTCACCTGCAAGGCAGATAATAAAGTAGATAATAGTAATTCATGACACACATTCATATTAAATACACAGTTGAAACACAGTCATTTTTTGTCAAGGTTTAACATTAAGCAGATGTTTCTTATGTAAAGTAACATGTATGACATTCTGAGGTGAGAGTGTTGCACAAGAGCTGAGTCCTTCAACCCTTATCTCCACTTCATAAACTAGTTTAAACAGGCGTGGTTGGGTTTACCAGGCCAGATCTTGAACCACTGAACTACCACAACCTGACAGGAGAGGTCATGGAGATGCTTTTGGTACATTATTTTTATTACCTTAAAATCTTCACTAGTCTATTACTATTACTATTGTTTTAAAAAATAAAACAATATTGTTTTACTACTTGAAATACCATCAGTTTTTCATTCACTATTCAAAATAAATCGTTTGATTCTGATTTCTTGGTCATTTGATTACAACAAAATCATTTCTAGCGCTTTCACTAGTTTAATAAAGTTATTGATAAATCTAAGAGAATTAAATATGATTTGAAAGCTTTTGTTTAAATTGTCAACGCAACGAAATCCACGAGTGACATCTGCTGGAATTAGTCGTGAATAATCAAATGTATTATAGCGCCACCTAGCGGGAGAACTGAACATAACTACAGGAAGTACAGAAAATACCAAATAAAAGTCCCTTGCAAACACACTCAGAACCCAGAAATATTTTGAATGTGAAGGACAGTTTGGAACAATGACAAATAGGTTTTTACTAAACTGGACTCCCATTCATTTGATCTTAATATTTGCTGTAGATTAGAATATGAGAGATTTTTTACAGAACCCTCCAACTCTTATTAATGCAAAGCAGCAAGAAAAAACAGGGTAAAAAAACAGCACGTTTTATAGAAGGTTTTATTCGTGTAATTGTCGGCTAATTGAAATGTATCAGATTGTATAAGGTGATGTGTTCTCGACACCGTCTCTCGCTCGTACAGCAACAAAGATTCAAATCTGCTAACACTTTTCAGGATCTGATATAAATAAAAATAGACATAAAACAGTTACATGTAAATGTTAATGTTGAGAATAACAGGCGTACGTATCGCATGAACACAGATCTCAGCTGGACACACACATGACACACACATGTCACACACACACACATGCAGGTGTGACACCAGCAGTGTGACGGACAGAAAGAGGCAGTGACACACACTTCACAATATATAATAAATGTTACATCAGCTTGTGTTCAGCTGAGCTCCTCAAACTGTATGCAAACAATTCCAGACAGAGATACAAACAACATATAAGAGCTACTTATCAAAAGCCATTCGGACCCCCTCCGTTAAAGAAAGTGCTTCTTAGGAACGTCTCCTTTCAGCTTTCTGTGGTGTGATTAAGAATCTGGAGGAAATCAGATCAACTCCAGAAGTCTGTGGTGAAACTGCAGTGACTCCAGATTAACAGATTCGTCTGAACCGACAAGCACGAGTTCAAAGCGACATCGAGATGAAGCGGAAGATGATTCGTATGCAGGAAAAATAACATCATCATCTTGACTTTCCGAGAGCAGCTATGAATCTCAACCCCATTATTTGGTTTCATCTTGTGCTTAAACTCGGACAAAATCAAAAGCACAGAAGAATCGGTCCATCGTGAAGCACATCTGTGTGATAACATTTTCCAATTGTTGGGCTGAAGATTCAGATATAAAGGCAACAGAATGCAGAGCAATCGCACTAAAAACACACGACAGGTTTTTACTGGCTACTCAAAGGCACACAGAGATACGCAGGTGTTTTTCAGGAGTGGCGGGTTATCTGCGAAACTCAGTTTAACACGCTTTAACTAGTCTCTCAAACAATAACTGCGTGAAACCAGGTTGTAGGAAACTAAAGCAAAGGGTAAGTTAACATTTGTATGCATAAAAATTAGAATAAATCTCGCATTAACGTTTAACGCGTGACAAAACAAAAACGATGACCTTTAAGAAAAACACAACAAAAACAACTTAATCTAGCTAAACAACAAACTACATTATCAAAAGGCAAATAGTCGGTATATTGCAACTCTCCACTAAACTACCTCACTACCATCATCACCATACATACAACATCACTTCCTGTTAACGGCCGCCTGATTGGCTGACTGGGTGCCAGGTCATGTGACCTATGGATCGGGTCACATTGACATCTCAGCGGGTTCAAAATGGGCGTCTCTGTAAAGGGAAGACCTGATGCCAAACTGCAGAGAGGACCACAAACGGCCTAATTCCTTTTCTACGTTTATAATGGTCAAACTTTTAAACTTTTCGTTCATTTTAACAGCACAGTCGAGTCCCATTTCCCAGGAAATGTGAATCTGGCTTCATTTGACTTCAACAGATAAAATACATAAAATTAACCTGCAATTTTTTGTTTCAACCAGAGAGGCGAAAGTTACGGATTGCAGCTTTAAGAAAATCACTCTGGCAAAGTACTCCGAGATGACACCCTTAAAACGCAAAATGAATCATTCTTAAAATTAGTGGTGGAAAATTTCTATAAATAAATGATCTGCTGTCGTACAGTTGTGTTTTGTAAGTGTTTGTCCCTCTCCAGCAGCTGACCTTCTGTTAGCGCCGTTTCCCTGGAGTAAAAATAAACACAGCAAAATCTCACCCGATATTCCCTCACTGGTCGGATACTACGGATTCAAATGATTCATGGGATTCATCGAGAGCAAGCAGCAAACCCCGTCGACTCTCCTGTGAGTCATTATTTGGCAGCGTGTGAATGAGATTGTGTTCCATTTCTGATTGATTCATCGACTCATAATCAGACGGGCTGCTGTTGTGTACAAACAAATCTCTCCTGATGAGGATTGTGGACATGACTGATCTCACACCGTCCACACGTCCCACGTTCCGGCCAATGAGGGAGCAGTTGCATATTAATTTGCTTTTGCTGGCTTTTTCTCTCTCAGTGAAACGAGCGCTAACAGGTGTAGATTGTGAGTCAGTAAAGTGCTTTCAGAGATGCCCGAGGTGAACAGGAAGGAAGCCCATGATCCACAGCCAAACAGAAGAAATCTCATCTGTCCAGAAGTCTCTTTTGAACGTCAATGATTGTGAATGTAGCTGATAAAAGTTCTAGAATCTAGGACAAAAGTTAAGGCAGTTTTTACATAAGGCAAACGCACAGAATTTCAGAGCTTTGAAATTAAACTACACCTAAAAAACGACTATTCTTAAAGTCTCTTAAACTAGTTCTACGACTAGTTCTCTAGAACTACGTATGGAGCAAAAGCAAACTAGAACTCTCAGCTGATTTTAGATTTGTTCAGTCGAGCTGTGAAGCAAAGGGTGTTAACAGGGTTACAGGTCAACGCATTCACACTTACTCCAGCCCACTGAATCATTTTTTTCCATGACACTCATAAGATCTGTGGACTGCGCACAAGCCGTGGCTTGCTCTAATAAAAATAGTGCAATTTTAGATATTTATATAAATAACTCTAAAATCGTGCTTTGCTTTTTTCTGCTTTTCATATACACGTATATATATTTATAGTGTAGCCTATATACACAAACATGCGCATACCCGCGAAAGGTACACGCGGCACAGTTTAAATAAGCACGTCCATCGGCTCTGTCTTAAATCAAACGAAAATCACTTGTTCCGTGTGTAGCTCTAGTGTGAGACTGACACAATGCTGTAATGACACGGGTAGTGGCTGTAAATGACACCGAATGCTTTTACACAAACTGTTTAGAAGCATCACAACTTGTGACTGGGTTGAATTGTGAGGAATTGTGAAATCCACTGAAGGACAGTGTGAAGCACAGCAGAAAATTGGAACCATGAAGAGAAGCGTTTCAGAGGAAGACCTTCAGCCGTCCCGACTCTTCAGCGTCACCACAAACACGACCCACAAAAAGAAACCAGTATCATCTCTGTGGAGTTTGTGAGTATACCAGAAAATCAAAGAGCACTTACGACAATTAATGTAAATATTTATAGAAAAGTTTTGAATCTCGAGTCTTTTGTGCACTTTTCTTCACTTTTCTACACTTGCCCCGACGGACAGAAAGCAATCCCGCGGACACGTTTTCGCTCAGATGCTAACTAGCCGTCACGCTGGAAGCGGCTCGAGCGCACGAGCTGCTCGTACTGTTACCCGTGTCACCGCGAGTTTGATCTGACATCATCCACGCCGTGGCTCGTCAGACCTGCTGTGCTTTGTGTTTTTCTTTGTTGCGGGCGTTTTTGCTCTCAGTGCGGCTGAGTGGAGGGGGCGTTAGCTGCAGCACGCCCTGAACTAGCGCCGCTGGGGGCTGAGGCCCGACTGTGCCGGTTCGAGTCTGTGTGTGGCGCGGTAATGACGCAGGGTGATAGTAGTGCCCTATGACTTCGCTGTACGCAGGCGGAGCGCCCTCCAGCCTGCCAGCGCTGATGCCCGTGCTGATGCTCTGGGGACACAGCGACGTGTTGATGAGCGGACTGTCAAACACGGTGCGGTTCGGAGGGGCTCGGACCGACTCTCTGTTGAGCTCCAGCTGCTGTTCCGGATCTCGGAGCTGGAGGGTGCAGGGACCCTGGTAAGGTGGCGGCTCCTCTCCGTCTGATAGTGAGATGGTCGGGGGAAGATCGATGATGGAGTGGGGCAGGTAAGGGTAAGTGGGCTGGAAGCGCGCCAGACGTTCACGCTGAGGGAAAGATGGGACGCGATCGGGCGGTCGAGGAGAATAAACCTGCAAGAGAGAGAGAAAACCGGTAATGACGACACAACAGCTCACTTTAAAACAGAGTGAGTGTATATGATGAGTGAAGCACACCTCGCCCATAGCTCCAGAAGATCCTGTACCATCAGATGACCACAGACTGCGCTCCTGAACAAGAGTGAAACCATTTATTCATCCACTGTGACCCAATTTCTTTATTTAGACTGTGTTCATTATTTTATTGTGAATAATCGAAGCATCTTGTATGGAGTCATGACAAATGTCTCACTTTGTGTATTGTTCTGGGTGAGGTAGTTAAGAATATCTAGTCTGACCCACAAAGTTATACACACTACAAGTTACAACCACTAGGTGTCAGAATTTATTCAGTGAGTTCAGACAGTTGATCAGCAGGAATGTGACTGGTATACGAGCAACAACAGGAAACACAGTATGTGTTTAAAATTCTTCCCCCACTAGATAAATACACACAAACACATACAGAGATGATGAAATGTCATTTCACACACACACATCTGTCTAAATGGAGACGTTACATAGACTTTTACCACTGTTTTTATAAACAGCTAGTTATGAACACTATAACCTGACCCACACTCTAACCCTCTTAAATTATTCTACATTATTTTACATTTAAAAATATATATATATTTACTATAGTTTATAACTATTTTACAAACGAGGACATCCCCAAAAGCAGGTTTTGCTCACTTTTGGGTACAAATTTGTCTCCAATATATGGTTAGTTACACACACACACACACACACACAATGAGAACAAGAACTCAACAGTGATTTGACCGTCGCTGTCAGACGAGTGTGTGAATGAAGCTGATGTGTGTGTGTCTTACCGACGGCAGGGGCAGGTGACGTCTGCGCGCTCGTCCGTGGCGGGAAATGAGAGATCGTGCAGAGAGTCTGTAGTGATTCAACAGACATGTGATGACCACCACCATCATCATCATCACCACCACGATCACCAGAATCTGCACAAACTCCAGCTGCGCTGCAGACACAGAGACAGACAGAGGAAACGAGTCACTCTTCAAATCTCTGTGCAAACTGTGCTTGTCTGTGACACACAGACATGAACGTACAGTACAGGTTAAGAGCTTACAGGCAGGGTAGGCAATTTTAGAAAGGCTAGCAATAGCAAGCTAGCTTTGAAAACATAAGATCCCACCCTTCCTTCAGAGCAATGATGAGACAAACATTTTTGTGCCTTCCACAGAAGAGCAGAACGAAAAATGTTTCTGAAATAATTTGCCTACACTAGACTGCATATTTCTGTCTACATGCTAATTAGTTCCCCAAACGTCTAATGTTTGTTAAACACTACTTTACTTATGTACATTTACATATGTAAAAACTAACATATGTAAATTTCCTTTAAAAAAAACAAGACTGCATGTTTGAGTAACTCAATAATGAGCCTCTAAATAAAACTGAATACTGCCACATCTGTTCATACTTACTCTGAATAATTCAGTTCAAAACGCACTGCTAATGTAAACAGAGTAAGATTGAGCTGAATCTGAATTCTGACAGAATCTCGACATGAAGTTCAACAGATTTTCAGCAGCTGGTTTATTACATATATTCTGCATTTAATAATGCAGGAAATGACTGTAGATTCAGAGTTACTAATGACTGACCTCAAAACATCAATTCATTAACAAATCTTTAAATAGGTCATATAATACATACTGCACCAACTTGAACATTTCCAGATACCAGAATCATGCAACAATGTACATCCATACAGCAGGACACCAGGATCACAGATTACACTTAAGAAAACAACCCAGCTAACAGAGAACATTCTTAGCATTGGCTAACACTCAAAAAGTTCTTTCAAAATGATCAGAAACATTCTGGCAGTGATGTTAGTGAAAGTTACTTAGAATGTTATTTATCACATATCACAAATGATATTAAGTTGTTAGTGGAACGTTTAAAAAAACATGACAGAATTAACAAAATGTTTGAATAACGCTCTTATAACCAAGCAGTAACATTAAAGCAACATCTAAAAACTGAATGTTTAAAATTTATATTAAGTAGCCTTTTTGCTACTTAATGAAAATATTAGGGAAACATTCTTACAACCTAAAAACCGTTAGCTACAAACTGAGCTGGGGGCGTACAAACCGCCCGCAAAAGCATTTGTGGGTGAATTTTCCAAACACACACATCATTTATGAAACACTAGAGACATTCAGTCGTAAAGCTCAAATATTTACAGGTTTTCCTCCAGCACTGCTGTAAATAACCCACAATAACTTGTTTACTTGTTTACTTCAGAACATCTGCAGTTTGTGCATCACTTCAACAACCCGCGAAAACAACAACAGTGACTCTCTAACACTCGAAAAAAATAACTTACATCTGCACTGCGTGTGCATGCACGGGTGCGAGCCGTCCCCTGCGTGAAGCTGCATGTTGCATTCACTCTTAAACGGTCAAACGTACACAAGAACTCTGTCAGGATGAGGGCAAACCAGGGTAAACATCTCCCCTCTGCCCCAGCACATACACAGACAGCTTGCACCAATGGCCGGATCTTTTACCCCTGTGAATGGGCCGGGCAAATCAGGCAGATGGGTAACCGGGGGAGGGGCTGAGCCTCAGCCTTTAGGTCTAGACTGAATTGTCTGAGCGAGTCAGATTTGCATATGAAAACAAAATGATGTCCAGACAGCGGACTGGTGATGTAGGACACGGCCAGGGTGCCAGACAGAGATACAGCGCTACAAACCCACATCTCTCACTTATAATGATCGCTTGTTCTTTGTCTCCTCACACTACAATGATCTATACACACATTTATACAGATCAAAACACAATCGCTGCTCAAGTATTCTCGTGTTCATTTGACAATAATTCATTCTCAGAAAATAATGATTTATAAAGGTTATTTTGTGTCAATGCTGTTTTGGGACGGGCGCACATGACAGATACGGTGGGCGGACAAACAGGCCGATGTTTCAATGGAAATATTTAAAAACAATTTCTATGTTATTTTTAATATATATTTGCATGACACACCCAATGGAGTGAAATTAATCAAACAATAAAGGTCTGTTCTTTATATCAGTCATGCAGTCATGGATTCATAAGACAATTAAATATAAAAGACACCTTATTAATACAATCTAATATATATGTATTTATATGTATACACCCTATAAATACACCCACATTTAAAACAAGCAAGCAGACAAGAGATGTGTCAGTCAGAGAGTGCTGTAACATGAACACACACACACACACACACACGCACACACACACACACACGCACAGTCAAAAGGTGATGGAGGGGTCACAAGGTGGTGAGAGCTCCAGAAGCCCCTCCTGTCTCTCTCTCTCAGGTCATTGCCAGTCAGAATCCAGCCAGCCAGCCAGAGATACGTGTGTGTGTGTGTGTGTTTGTATTTGCTTGGCCACAGTTTAAGGACAAAAATGTTCCACCTATTTTAAAAATACCAGAAGTCAATCATATAGTCTCATTTAGATAGCTTGACAAATGTGTGTGTGGTTTTGTCACTGGTTTTATTTTAATGCTTGGGTCAGTTCACTTCTGTGCTGACACACACACACACACACACAGATGACTGTGGCAGGTCTGGAAAATGGGGTGTGGTGGATGTTGCGTGGGAGAGAGTGCTAGAGGTCACAGAGGGTCACAATTTGCTTGCAAATTTCCATGGGAATGACGAAGCAGAGAGACAGACAAAGAGAGAGACAGACCTGTAACCCACCCACTTATGAGTGCTGGGGGTCGCCGGGAAACCCAACTGTGGGAACTTTCTGGGGGTCTGTGAGAATGTTCTGGGGGTCTGTGAGAATGTTCTTGGGGTCTGTGAGAATGTTCTGGGTGTCTGAAAATTTTTCGGGTGTCTGTGGGATCAACCTAACAAATGTTTCTTGTTTTAGACAATGTCATACTATAGAAATTGAGAACACACACACACACACACACTCGTTACGAAAGTTAAGTAGCGAGTTGTTAATTAGCGAGTTGAGAGCTAATGCTAATACACCAAAGACAACATTCTGGATCTGTGCTTCAGTGTCTCTGTGAGGAACCAGCTTGGTCTGGATCTGTGCACACGGGCTGGTGGAAACCAGTCTGAACATGTTTGTGTGTTTGTCTGAGAGCGCTCAGACATGCCGACGCAGAAAATACAGTAAACAAAGGGAACTATGCTTTAATTAGAGTTATGAAAAGAGAGTGACGGTCATCCTCACAAAGCACGAAGTGAGACACTAAACCAGGTGCAGCTGGTCACATGATTCATTTACTTTAGAACATCTGCACACACTGACAGACAAACATGAGCTACACACACACACACTCAAACATGAGCTACACACACTCAAACATGAGCTACACACACACACACACACACACACTCAAACATGAGCTACACACACTCAAACATGAGCTACACAGACACACACACTCAAACATGAAAGATCCTGAGAGAAGGTGCTGATGTTCTGTTTGAAGATCCTGAGAGAACGTGCTGATGTTCTATTTGAAGATCCTGAGAGAAGGTGCTAATGTTCTATTTGAAGATCCTGAGAGAACGTGCTGATGTTCTATTTGAAGATCCTGAGAGAACGTGCTGATGTTCTATTTGAAGATCCTGAGAGAACGTGTTGATGTTCTATCTGGAGATCCTGAGAGAATGTGCTGATGTTCTATTTGAAGATCCTGAGAGAACGTGTTGATGTTCTATCTGGAGATCCTGAGAGAATGTGCTGATGTTCTATTTGAAGATCCTGAGAGAATGTGCTAATGTTCTATTTGAAGATCCTGAGAGAACGTGCTGATGTTCTATTTGAAGATCCTGAGAGAATGTGCTGATGTTCTATCTGGAGATCCTGAGAGAAGGTGCTGATGTTCTATTTGAAGATCCTGAGAGAATGTGCTGATATCAGTGTGCTGAGCTCTTCCAGGCAGTGTTTGTGTTATGGAGCAGATGCCAGGTGTCTCTCTCTCCCTGTGTACATTCTAGAGTCTGGAGTATTTCCAGTCTGCGGTTTATAATGTTGCCATATATTACATCCTCTCACTGCAGTGAATGAGGGAAAATCTTTCTATGTGAAAAATAAACCTACGAGACGTGTACACTCAGACGGAGTAATTATATATCTTAATAATGAAACCGGTTGAGAAACTGATTCGGCAGGTTGTTTAAACCGACTCGCAGGCCAAAGACGTGTGGAATGTGTTTGTAAAAGCTGAGATTTCTGCTCTGGTTTTAGTGTAAAATAAACAGTCAGTCAATCTGTACACACACCTGCGAGACTGAGACATTCCCTCCCCAGCTGGAACAGGGAACGATGTTGGCTAACGTTCTCATAAACATTCCTGCGGTAACTTTAGTAGAACATTTTAAAAATGTTACAGAATTCTAAATAACGTTCGTATAACCAAACAATAACGTTAATGCAATGGCTTTTTAAAAGGGACGTTTCGATTATTCCTGGAACACTCAAAATAACATTTTTAGCGTTTTTGTCACACCGAACTTCGTCTGTTATTCTATTCTAATTCTAAATAACTCTGTTATTCTAGACACACATATGCAAAGACAACACCCCTTACACACACCCAGATAACAGGTACCATTCTCAGAACACTGGCTAACGTTCTCTAAACGTTCTCTCAAAGATATCAAAAACATTCTAGCTGTAATGTTGGTAGAACCTTTTTAAACACCTCAAAAATATTATTCTTAAGTTGTTAGTGGAATGTTTTGAAAACGCTACCGAATTAAAAATGTTTAAATACTGCTCTTATAATCAAGCAATAATGTTATACAATTTCTGAAAAACTGGGCTGTTTAAACGATCCTCGAATCTTCAAAAAAACACGTTTAATGTTTTTGTTACCTAATGTAAACGTTAGAGAAACGTTTTCAAACTACACGTGTGTTTTTTGAAGACGTGAAGCTGTCAGACACAACACTCCTTCAGCCTCACATGACCGCAGCCAACCGTCTGTGTTCCCAGACAAAACAACAGAGCAGTACAAACTCTTCCCAGACCCGTTTGTCAAACAGAAACATTCAGATCGGAGTACACAGGGCTAACTAGAACAAAGGTCATTTCAGTTAAGAGCACTATGGGGCGGACAAAAAGATGAGCATGTGACTTCAAATACAGAGACTGCCAAATGATAAAAGTGCAGACGGAGATACAACAAACACAAAATGAATCTAATCTCAGAGTTTAACTTCAGTGAAAGAGAGACAGAGAGAGAGAGACAGAAAGAGACAGCAGTTATTATGGCTATGTTTTTAGTTTATTGTAGTTGTATTAATATGAATTAGTTTTTATTTTTATATTTTCATGTTAAATTAATTTTCATGTTAGTTTCAGTCAAATGTTTAGCTGTCTTACGTGCTTTTGTCATTTGATTTATTTATATATTTTTATCATGCTCTATAATGTGCTAAATAAGATGAATTAATTTTATTTCAGTGTCAGTTTATTGCAAATGCAACTTTTTTAGTTTTCGTTTCGTTCAGGTTTTTGAGTTTATAGTTAAAGCGTTAGAACTGACTGATGTTTGTTTGTTTGTGTTGTCTTTATTCTTGTTTTCACGTAATGTTTGATCATGCAAAACAGCAGTAAATCAGCGAGGCTTCAGCTGCTCTGCTCATATCACACACACAAATCCTGCGTGATTTAATGTCTCACACACACAACACGTTTTCTTCCTCCCCACTGACCTCTGACCTCTGACCCCTGGGCCACAGACACGCTCCCCCTCTCCAGCAGCTGTGGCGTCTCATATTTAAAACACTCATTTACATACATCTGAATTAATCTAAGACAGTAATTGGGACTCCAGACTACTGTGTGTGTGTGTGTGTGTGTGTGTGTGTGTGTGTGTCTGATCAAGCAGCTTTCCAACTGAAAATCAAAGTCTCTCTAACATCATTTCTTTTAAGTGTGATCAATAATGACAAAACAAACATGAATAAAAGCTTCGTTTATCTATTATTATGTAGAAATCAATTAAAACAGGCATGAGCTCATTAGCTCGTCATCATGTTGACGATCATTCCACAGAAGACATCAGCTTTATAAATCTCTCACACATGACTGACATGAAGCTACACCAGCGACACAACATACATGACGATCACCACACATGTAATGAACATGCTGAGGGCAAACAGTGAGTGTTAATGTGTATATGTTCACACACACGCATCTCCTCTGATCAATATGCGTGACATGTCTTGTCTGACTTTAGAGTCAGCTGTGTGTGTGTGTGTGTGTGTGTGTGTGTGTACTGTATGCTCTTTTGCAGCTTGTCTAGACCGCAGAACAAAGGCCAGTTCATCTCTGTGGGAACAAACACACACACACACACACACAGCATCATATGTTTGTGTGGAGTGATGTCAGCTGTCTATTTATCTGTGAATCTGACCGATAACCAATATAGTGGAAAACAAAAGTCATTATTGGTCTCTCCAAGTCACTGAACTTGAGAGACAGTAGTGCAGTTCCAAAGAGAGCTGTCTTACTGGCTACAAAGGCAGCTCCCTTTCAAGGCAACATCCTAACAGTTATGGAACCTCAAAAGTGACTAATCATTAGAACTCTAGCCTCTCCACACTGCAAACACATTAAACTCAAAACAACAAGGGCATGTCCGTTTAATACAGACCAAAGTTCCCATAATTCAGAGAGAGACACTGAAACACACACACACAGACAGAAACACACACACACAGGTCGAGCATCATTTATAATGAGTGCTGCGTTTAGAATATGATGATAGTGGTTGTTTCGGACAGGAAGTGACACGAGGTTTCATTCTTCTGTTGACATTGAGACTCATTGAAAACACTGAACACAGACACAGGAAGTGACACGGCAAGTGACGAATGATGTCAACAGAGGGGGTTTGTCTGCCGTGGTGATGGGGGTTAAGTTGGGGTTGGGAGGGGGGTCTCTGGGGTATTTCTGTATTACCTCCTTCCCAGGCTGCTATTTATGGCTCCAGTCTGGGAAAACGTTTGTGAATGTCACACACAAAACAAAGAACCAGATCGTCACACAAACGTTTAACTCTACCAAAGATTACACACTCATGTTGTTATGAAACAATTAATACAAACTACACCTTACAACCTTAAAAGTGTGTATAATGCACAAAAAGGCTGTCTAGGTAGGCTGTTCACTAGGCTGTTCACTAGGTTTATAAAACAGCCCATCTAACTTTTTAGTTTTAGAAATTTTAGTAGCTTCAATAGAACCAGGAACCAGGAACAAACTTTATTGGTTCTTCATTCACATATGTGACGGTACGGCTCTGCTGTGAGGTTTCTCTGATCTTCTGATGTAAATCCATCCCAGCTGACAGTGAACGTTCTCAGAACATTGGCAAACAATCTCTGAAAGTTCTCTGAAAGTTCTCGCAGTAATGTTAGTAGAATGTTTGTTAACATTACATATCATCAAATGTTTTAAAACATTATACATCATTCTTTTCAGTTGTTAGTGGAACGTTTTAAAACGTTACAGAATTTAAAAAAATTAAAAAATGTTTTAATTTCTTATAACCAAGAAATTAAATTAATACAACATCAAAAAAATGGGCGTTTTGGACATTCCTAGAACTTTCAAAATAACATTGTCAACATTTTTGTTGCTTAAAGGAAACATTAAGGAAACGTTTACAACCTAAAATTGTTAGCTGGGATGTTGGCACGCAAGCTCTGAATAGCTGAATAGCAGAGAAACAGCTCAGAGAGAGAGAGAGAGAGAGAGAGAGAGAGAGAGAGAGATGGCAAAGGGAGTCCAGACTAGCTTCACCCTCAGCTGGTACGCTGCCAGACTGGTTAATTATTAAGTCACACACACAGACAGACAGACAGGAAGTGTTGATAGATATAAAAATAGGCTCAGCTCAGTGGTGTCTGTACGTGATCATACAGACATGCTAATTTCAACGTTAAGCATTTTCAGGTTGTAAGAACATTTTCCCAATGTTTCCATTAAGTAACTAAAACGCAAAAAATTATTTTTAAAGTTCTTTTTTAGGCTTTGTATTAACATTATTTCTTGGTTATAAGAACATTATTTTAACATTTCACTTAAAGAAGTATGTTTTTGATATATATATATATATACACACATACACACCAAACTACTTCTCTGTACATTCTTAAAGTGTGCAGTTACCCACAATCCTTTGCTCTGTGGAGTAGAGGCTTTATTTAAGTAACAATGAATCTTCAGGTGATGATTTGAGCTGGATGATGATGTAGCACACATAATTGGGACGCAGCCTTTGGAAGCGATGAAGGGCGATTGGCAAAGCAGCTCTTGCTGTCGTTTGTCACTTAAAGTCTTCACTGCACACTGTTAAAACTGCACACAGCATGTGCATGTGGGGGCAGATGACTTTCTGTCTGAACACACTGATGGACCGACCAATCAATACACAGATAAGCGTTTCCCACTAACTGCAGTTCAGTTCTGAAGTAATGAGGAAGGAAAAAAACACAAACAACGGGAGGGGAAAATATAAAATATATCACGTTTTTGAGATACATGATATATACAGAAATATATATGTATTAAAATGTGTTAATTAAAATAAAAACGTAAATTAATGGAGTTCTAATAACGTTACTGCTAGAACTAGACAGCTTTGTGAGAACTTTTAAAGCATGTTAGCCAATGTTCTGAGAACGTTCCCCGTTAGCTGGGTCATGATTCTCATAATCTTCTGTAACTAGATCCTGATCCAAACCACACATGGCTGAGGCATGTAGCCGCATGTGACTGATACTTCAGAAGATACCACCTAGCCTGGAGTCACCGAGAAACACACGGATCTCATTTGGAATGGATCAGAACCTTCAGCTGGAACCTTCAGTTCCACCGAGCTGGACCAATCAGAACAAGAGCTGAGAATTCCACTGCAGTAACCACGAGTAACGCTTCGTCTCGACGAGGCTCTTGTGCATGTCACGACAAGATGCAGACGAGGTTTCACAGCGAGTCAGAGTTCTCCATGACTGAACCGTGCGAGACTGCAAGACAGTGATGTCACAGGAGCGCCAGTACAGAGACAGAACACTGAACAGCGATGGAGGTGAGTCAAACCCTGCCCTGCAATTAGCAACACGTCTACACTGGAGAGAGAGTTATTATAAGACATGAGTAACCCAGAGGATGTTAAACGACTGCTGCAGTCCAGCTGCGATCAGTCAGTCTCTGAAGATCAAAACATCAAGCAGAGTTTCTCTCTTTATCTCTTGCTCGTGTCATTCTGACCCTGATATTTTTTACTAGGGAAAACAAAAGAATGTTTTGAAGATCTTAATGCGGCTCTTTCCACACAACAACATCGGTCACACTCCCTTCAAAAACAAATGAATGAGCAAATAAACAAAAACGCACCACAAAAATCTCATAGCACACTGGACCCCAGCTAACACGGAACATTCTCAGAACGTTGGCTGACGTAAAATTCCTCTGCTGTCGAAAGAGTTCTTGCAGCAATGTTAGTAGAACGTTGTTAATGTTTTGTATGTTTTGGTACATATATCCAAAACTTACTCTTAAAGTTAGTGGAACGTTACATAATTAAAATAAATGTTTGAATAATGTTGATGTTGTTGTTGTAATGTTGTTAAATGTTTTTACAACCAAGCAATAATGTGAAATACAACGTTTAAAAAAACTGGATGTTTCATACATTCTTAGAACTTTAAAATAAACAAACAAAAACTTTAAAATAACATGTTAATGTTTTGGTTATTTAATGCCAACATTAGGGAAATGTTCTCACAACCTAAAATTGTTAGCTGGTGTATATGCACCCACAGGACACAGGACACAGAACACACGGTTCCTTTAGGAACACAGCTGTGTTAAAACATTATTGTTCAGAAATGAGCTCGGCTCTTGTTTAGCTGCAGGTTTGAAACAAGGGTAATGTTCTCAACACGCAGCTGTTTCCTCTTCCTGCCTTGTGTGTTTCCTCAGTGCTGATCAGCGTGTCTACATCAGAACCTCAGACACATGAGAAACGTGCCACAGGGTCACGGCCAAACAATCAGCAGAGATTCAACAGAAGAGAAACACAGCAAAATCCCAAACAAACACAGAAAGAGAGGACGACAATTTCACCGCCGCTGCGGTACAGACTGGATGTATGAAGCACACTGGCCACTGAAAACCACATATTGATCACTGCATAATCGGTGCAAAATATAAAAACCACATAACACAGGAGAAGTGGTTAAAATATTGATTCTGGTACATCAATACAGAGGTAAGAGACGATAAAAAAGTGTGGGCTTGTAATTTGTATCTTTGGACCCTCTGGAAGACGCTGGAAGGATTTTATTAAATTTACAACCACGATGTTTACATGGCTGACTAAAAACTGCTGCCTGGTTGCCAAGTCTGCAGACCACGTCTACAAAGACAACAAACCCTGGAGAGAGTGAGCCAAAAAACACAAAGGATTAGTCAACAGAGACACCTGCCAGCTGGACTGTCCGGTTAGGAGGAAAAACCTCTGACAGAGACCATCTGAGTTCAGCACCCAAAACATCTCCATTAGCCTTTTTTTCAAAGCCAAACACAGTGTGAGCCTCAGACACAAGTGAGAAGACGGTCTGATCTGCAGTGTTGTGTTTTACAGTGAACACAGTTTCCTGGCTAACGTTCTCTAAAAATTCTCTGAAATTTATCAAAAACATTCTTGCAGTTACAGAATGTAATATATATATATATACACGCATATATATATCTTAAGTTGTTTTTGGAATGTTTAAAAAACATCTCACAATGAAAAAATATTTTAATAATGTTGTTATAATAGCCAAGCAATAATGTTAATACACCATGTAAAAAACTAGAGGTTTTAAATGTTCCTAGAACATTCAAAACAACATTTTTAATGTTTCGGTTACGTTAAGGAAACGTTCCCGAATCTAAAATTGTTAGCTGGGTTGTGGGTGGTCTTCTGCGTCACTGATGCTGGATGAGACACAAGCTCATCAGCACCAGAGAGGAAAAGAAGCTTCTGTTCCCGTAAACACACGGTGGGGGTGGGCCGGGTGGTCTGTTATGAGAACACTCATTTCTCACGTCTAATCTGCGTTTCTCGCTAACCGCCCCCCCCCCCTCCACCAGCACTCCTCTGCCTTCAGCAGAAATGCATGAAGATCTCACTCGACGCGTAACATGTCCGCTCACATTTCGAAATCACACGAATAAAGATACTGTAATCTACTGTCGTAAGTTACTGTAAAAAATAACATCAGCAGACATCATCTCATCGCCGTAATTAAAAAACAACAATGACATTAAGTTTTTACAATGGCACAACTGTTACATGATAGAAGTATTTTTGTACTGTATTTACAGGAAACATTTTCATTACTGTATTACAGCAATACAAATGTTTTTTCCCTGACATTACAGTAATGAAATTGTCATGAAAATAATCTTTGTGGTCAACAACAAATCAGAGCGCTTCTTAAAAACAGGGTTCATTTTATTAAAATAAAATTAAATGTCAGTGTATGTGTTTATATGTATTTATCTAGCCTGTGCCTGTGCATTTAAGAAACATATTAATAAGAACTGAGCATTTTAATTCTGCTTCATCATAACAGCACAAGAATACAGAAACAGACGCTCTAATCTCAGCACAACAATACAGAAACAGACGCTCTAATCTCAGCACAACAATACAGAAACAACCGCTCTAATCTCAGCACAACAATACAGAAACAGACGCTCCAATCTCAGCACAACAATACAGAAACAGATGCTCTAATCTCAGCACAACAATACAGAAACAGATGCTCTAATCTCAGCACAACAATACAGAAACAACCGCTCTAATCTCAGCACAACAATACAGAAACAGCCGCTCTAATCTCAGCACAACAATACAGAAACAGCCGCTCTAATCTCAGCACAACAATACAGAAACAMMCGCTCTAATCTCAGCACAACAATACAGAAACAACCGCTCTAATCTCAGCACAACAATACAGACGCTCTAATCTCAGCACAACAATACAGAAACAGACGCTCTAATCTCAGCACAACAATACAGAAACAGACGCTCTAATCTTACCCTAACAAGCTGCTACAAGCAGATTCACGTTTATTCTGGCTTGTCTTGTGGCCTCTTCTGAAAAATGTGATTTTGTCGAGAGAACGGCCTGTGTTTTGAGATCCCTACAGGCAGCAGTAAAATAAAAATCAAAACAAGCTATACAGATTCTTTCCTCACCTCCCACACTGCTGAAAACAGACCTGTGCTAAACAAACATGCCAAAAAAAACTTAAAATCAATCTGTCCGTTGGTTAACTGACTCCCCAGCTAACAGGAAACGTTCTCATAATGTTGTCTTAAATTTTCTGAAAGTTCTATCCAAGTTCCCAAATTGTTGGCGGAACATTTTAAAAGGGTTACAAAATTTAAAATCTTTAAACATCATCCTTTTAACCAACCAATAAACATTGATGTTATGAACGTTTCCTAGAACATTTAAAATAACATTTTTGACTTTTTGAAACATTAGAGAAACGTTCTTACAACCTAAATATTGTTGTCTGGCTCAGAATCTTTAACATTCACTGGAATGAACGCTGGACTTCTGTAGATACTGAACTTTCATTTCTGTCATTTCCAGTTGTGTTGCTTGTATCGCCAGAGAGCACAATGACAAGCATGACTGACTCTCTGTCTAGACCAAAAACTGTAAACCACAGAGAGCAGCACAACAACAGAGAGAGAGAGAGGGAGAGAGAGAAAGGGAGAGAGAGAGGCATTTGTGTACACATGTCCTTTGACGATCTGTGATTACAAGGAATAATATTTTTTTCAAAGAGAGATTATATAGCAAAGGGAAATGCCAAGACTGTCCAACAAGTTCCTCTCTCAGCTAACAATTTTAGGTTGCAAGACCTCGTTTCCCTAACATTTTCAATACATAACACAAACATTAAAAATGGTACTTCTAGGAACAACTTAGTGGAACTAAATATTCCACTAACAATTTAGGAATAATGTTTTGATATATATCATATATAAAATTAACAAAATGTTCTACTAGCATTACTGCAATAACGGTTTTGGTAACGTGGTGAGAACTTTTAGAGAACATTAGCCAACGTTCTGAGAATGTTGCCCGTTTGCTGGGCTGTGGAATTCAAATATCTCACATCTTTACCCACGCACACACCATCCTGTCTTACGCAGATATCTTAATACTTGTTCCTTCACAAAAGATCCTTCAGAAACTCCAGACAGATTTTGCAAGATGGTTAATCATGTGTCCTCAAAGAAAATTCCACAAATGAGAGAGTCTGCTGGTCAACAGGGGGCAGCTGTCTGAACAATAAGTTAGTCACTACAAATTAAGCATTAGTCTGGCGACTCCCAGCTGAAGGTTCGAGAGCAGACAGAACGTCACGCGCAGTCAACCGACAAGACTGAGCCGCCTGCTGAGAGCAAAGCCCATCACTTAGCACATTTACCTGGTAAACAGCACCCGAGGGTAGCAAAACTCGCCACTTCCTATAACGCACTTTAATGGAAAACTCAAATTTATGTCCACATGAAGGAATCGTGTACAGACAAAGGCAAAACATATTTAAAGTGAAGAGAACAGCGATGACAGCTGTAAATCAATACACAGTACAAACAATTTTAACATTTGTTTGATGATCACACTCATTTGCATATAGCTGATGATCGATACAACATTAGTTGACTTTCTCTGCTCATTCATGCCCTAATGAACTTCCTAGGTGCACTATTAAGTGCACTATTAAGTGCACTAAAAGGTTTTTGTCTCTCCTGACATTTCATTATTATAAAAAACGCATTTACCCAGACCTAATAACATAACAGCTCGTTTATCTTAAAATCACTAATATTCAGTGAAAGGTGAATATGAGAGTTAGTGTGACCAAATTTGAGCTAATGATTTCAGACCGTCTGCCTGTCTCTCTCTCTCTCTCTCTCTCTCTGTTACGCTGTTTCCCTGTCCGTCTGTCTCTCTCTTTCTGTCAGTCTGTCTGTTTCTCTTTCCATCTGTCTCTCTCTCTCTGTCTGCCCTTTTCTCTCTCTCTGACAGTCAGTCTGTATCCCTCTCTCTCTGTTAGTCAGTCAGTCTGTCTGTCTCTCTCTCTCTCTGTCAGTTTCTCTGCCTGTCTCTCTCTCTCTGTCAGTCCGTCTCACTTCGCCCTCTGATCGGATCGTTACTCCAGCTTAACTAGTCCACCTACAAAGTTTCTCCAGACACGTCAGTCCACAAACACGGAGTCTGATTCACAGACAGCGAGTGATTTAAACGCGAGTTTCACTTCGCGCTTTATAAAAGTGACACTTACTGATCTCCATGCTGTGGACTGAAGTGGACCGTTTGCAGTTGCAGGTACAGGAGACATTGGTGTGGGCGTCCGCGGTTCCGTTCGTCAGACCCATGAAGCCGAACATTTAAAAGAGTCTCGCGGATCGACGTGGAAAACTCGCTTCACCGCGCGCGCTCCGGTACAAACATTGACGCAGGCTTTTCTTTCACCGACACGTCTGTTTCTCCCCGGCGGTTATCAAGCGCTTTCGTCGCGGCTTTCCTTTAGCCGACGTCCCCCCACCCCCGTCCCGCTGTCCGGCCTCTGTCCTCCAGTATTCCCGGCGTTATTCCCAGACGGTTTGTGCTACTTTCCACCCGTCTGGACTTCTGCTGCGGTCACCTCATTCAAGTCCAAGTTGGCTGGCAATCTGTCATGGGCGGGGCTTGTGTGTACTGGGCGGGGCCTCGAAGCAGACAGCCTGACGTCACTGCCAGACTTGGCCTTTGACAGTGTGCATGAGCTAATCGAAGTCAAACAGGCACGCAAACCGTTCATGTGTTACGTTTCCCTAACGCTGCAATCCGCAGCTTGTTTCTAATAAACTAAAATAAGTTATTGAGAAAGTACATAACAGATGAGTGTTCAAAACATCACCTTACCAAAAGTGAGTTTATAATAATAATTTATAATGGAGCTGTCGGGTCCGATTTCCCAGGAAATGTCAGTCTGGCTTCATTTGACTTTAACACGTAAAGAAAAGTACGTGAAGTAACCTGCAGTTCATGTTTCGATCAGTGATGGCGCTGGAGAGGCAAACGTTATGGGTTGCGGCTTTCAAAATTGGTCACGATAAATAGAAATTAACAATTAATGAATTTGTATATTGAAAGTAAAATATTCCGGATCACATACTTAAAAGAAGTTTCAGGAAATAAAAGGTATGTTTATGCTAATTGTCTTGTGGACAAAAAAACTTAACTAATCAGTCTTATTTAATTGTATTGTACAGTGTGAATGCACAAGGGTACGTGTGCTCGCACTTTACAGACTTAGTTTTTAAGTTCAGGTGAGGTTTAAACAGGCAGATACACATTTGAGAGAATAAACGCCCTCGTCTGGTTAAAAGCAGATCAGCAACCCCACTAATTAGCAACTTCTAAAATTGTGCTACAGTTGAATAGTTTCTAAATGGGCACACACACACACACACACACACACACACACTAGTGCGTGTGTACACTCTTTTTTTCATACACACACACACACTGACATACGTACACACTCTTTCTTTCTCTCTCTCTCTCTCTCTCTCCCTCTCGCAGACACACACACACATCCTCTCTGCATAAGTGGACGGCCACGAAAGCATCCTGACTGGTCGTCTAGACTGCTGCACTGTGAAACGGGCAATTGTGTTAAATAACAGTGAGTGAAACACACACATAAGGAGCAAATATATTAAGTGATAATAACCTTGAGCTGCATGGCAATATCTGCATGGGCACAGATGCAGGCGTGTGTGCTCCATCATGAGCTCACGTCGGGCTGTGACGCAAGCATCTGTCTAGCACATTACAAAACCAACACACTCAAGCCTTATCTATGTGTCCTGTTTCCTCTCTTTTGTATTTAATGGTTCAATTGACGTGTGTTTGACAGCAGAACTCATTCTCAGCTCAGATGTTCGGTTGTGAGAATGTTTCCATTAATGCACGAAAATGTATTTTTAATGTTCTAGGAGCGTTCGAAATGTACAGTTTTTTAAATGTTGTATTTATGTTTTGCTTGGTTATAAAAGTGCTATTCAGACATATTTTTAAATTCTGTAACTTTTTTAAAACATTCCACTAACAATTTAAGAATAACTTAAGATATATGATATATAACATTAAAAACTTTCTACTAACGTTACTGCAAGCACATTCTTGATAACCTTGAAAGAATGTTAGCCAATGTTCTGAGAACGTTCCCTGTTAGCTGGGTTGTCAGTAAATCACATCCACCTGTCTGTGTTTAATCTCACTGTCTCTGTGTCTTCAGCTTACTCTCACTCTTTAATCCTCTGCTGGTGTATCTCAGTTCTGGATTTCACATTTCACTGATGTTTGTCTCCATCAGACAGACAACCCTACGAATATCAAGCCAGTTACTTGCACAAAGAAAAATATATAAATATAAATGATGTATAAATTAGATCAATATAAATTGTGTTTTCTACTTTCTCCTTCCTCCTTAAGTCCCGATGTTAAGGAGCAATAAAACACGACAACATACTCCACAGATTCATCCTGCTGTCTTTACATTGGTCCATCTTACACTGTGAAAACTTCCAAATGTTTTTATTAGGCTCGTATATCATTTTAAATGTACAATCAAGTTTTGACTTTCTTTCACTTCAGAGAGTGATGATGTCATAATGTGTCAGAGGCCTTCAGAAATGATGTTGTCTAGTGATTCATCTGCCTGAATGTTACAGGCAAATATCTGTTGAGCAACACATTGTCATGCCCTCTGTTTTCATCACGAGTTTATTCTGGAAATGAAACAGTGGGGGGATTGAGTCTTTTATTTTGTATGTTTTACGCTTCATTGACATTTCTGGCAGTAAAGTGAATCAGGAGAACTGCTCGGACGTGTAAAACAATGTCAGTAACATCAAAATAAAAATGAGATAAAAACACACGTTTATGTGTGTGGAGGTCAAATAACATGAGTGATGATGACTATTTTTGTGATCTTTAAAGCTGCAATCTGTACGGTTTGCCTCTCGATCACCATCTCTGTTAAAAACATAATGTTAAAGTCAAATGAAGCCAAACTGACATTTCCTGGCAAATCGGACCGACAGCTCAAATGATAAATCATTGTTATAAACTTACAGTTGTGAATCGGGACTAAATAGGGAGACTTCAAACACGGATCTGTTGTGTACTTGCTCAATAACTGATTTTCGTTTATTTTTAACCAAAAAAGTTACGGACTGCGGCTTTAAATTTAGGTGACATCATCGAAACCTCATGACCTCACCACATACACATACCGCTGACCGCTTGGTCTCTCTCTCTTTTGGTGTTGTTGTGCTCCTCTGCTTCTCGTTTGCTATAATCAGCCGTCTAGACGGTAACACCTTCACACACTGTCAGATAGCCGCCCGCAGAGACACAATGACTCAATGACACATTGACTTTTTCAGTATTTTTAGTTGCATTAACCTGCTTCTGAAACCCCTCCCCCCGCTTCTGTGTGTGTGAGTCAGGTTGTGAATAAGCTACTGTACATTCTATAGAGCAGTATGCAGAAAACACCAAAATATCATTAGTTCAGTATACCACTGGAAGTCAATGGAAAAGTTCCCGCCATAGTTAATGTGTGTGTGTGTGTGTGTGTTTACTTAATCGTACACAACTTATACATTTTAGTTCAAATTTTAGATTAGAGTAAAGGTTGTGGTTAGGTTGTATTAGTTAAAACTAGCTGTGTATAAAACAACAGAAGTCTATGGAATGTCCCCATTTAAAAAGATAAGTAAACGTATGTGTGTGTGTGAGTGTGTGTGTGTGTGTGTGTGTGTATGAGCTCATGATCATGAGTCAGAAGATCAGAGAACGAGGATGAGACATAATAGAGATTTACAGGAGAGGAGGCAGATATAATGAGACATCAGTCCATTTGGAACAGCAGCCAAGACTGTGATAATGAGAAATAGCAAACACACACACACACACAGTCTGGTCTCGCTGTCATCTGACCCAAATGAAGTGTTCAGACAGCAATAACAATGGAGCTGCGCATGAGATGCGACTTGAGTGCTACTAACTGAGCAAATGCATCGCAGCGCAGGACAAACATTGTCTAGACTGCAGGAGAAGAAATATGTTTAATGTGTCTGACTCCAGCGCTGAAAAATGCGTCTCAGGATGTGTGGGGGTTGATTTCAGTGGACGAGACTCCTTCAGTCATTTTGATATTTTCACAGGAAGAAATAAAAGCTGTGGAACCATTCTGCAACTTTGTATGACCAAACGCTGCTACAGTAACGCTACATAATGTTTACATGCAGTGGAGTTTGTAAAGATGCGATTGTGAATCTTAGCAAATTTGTAAAGGTAAAAACCATATTGATGGGACAATTTTAAATCAATTGAGTGCTTATTTCAGAGTACAAAATAAAATAGAATAATGCGAAGCATTTTTTGTATATATATTTCAAATCTAATGTATTTGTTTCACTAGTTATGGATGTTATAAAGGTTGCTGAATCATTGCATGGGCACAGGAGAAAATATAATTAATAACCATTATAAATGCACAAATTAACACCCACGCACCAATTAAACAGGCAAAACATCAGCGGGGGGCAGATGTTCTCCATGGCAACAGCCCCGTGCAGTTTGACTCCGTGTGGTGGGTGATTGTTTGAAGATCTTGTCTGGTTTTGTGAGAACTAATCAATCCTGTGCGACTGATCCATCCACACTGACGCAGTTTAAAAACATCCGAGAACTGATTTAAAGCTTAAATAAGCTGAATAAGGCTTATATATATATATATATATATATATATATAGTGTGTGTGTGTGTGTTTCCATTGGCTGTTTGACACCTCTGTCTCCTTTAAACCTCGTACACTGAGATGTTTGTGTCCTTTATCATTCATTCTTCTCAATGGGAGCTCTTTAAATCCCTTTAAACCCTGTGAGGTAGACATCCATCCACAACGTCAGACAGCTTTCATCCTAATGCCTCGAACCCACACACCCACGTCATGCACCCACACACCCACGTCACGCTTCACGCACCCTAACAAACAAACACACATGTTGGGTTTTCATGTTTAATTGGGACATTCCATAGACATAATGGTTTTTATACTGTACAAACTGTATAATCTTACCCCCACACTAACCCTACCCCTAAACCTAACCATCACAGAAACTGCTTGATAGTTTAGATTTTCAAAAAAAGATTATTCTGTGTTATTTATAAGCGTGTTACCTCATGGGGACCTAAAAAAGTTCCCACAAGGTCAAAATGCACTGATAGTACAATTGTGGGGACATTTGGTCCCCTAACATCGCTGTTTTGGTATTCCTAAAACAGTGAATACCAGCACCACACCCTCACATACTTACCTGCATATGTGGTTTATGGGGATTCTCTATAGACGTAATGATTTTCATACTGACCTAATCAAATTTTCTGTCTCTTATAACCTCTACCGCTAAAGGCTTGAGTTAAAATACACATCAGTGACACCTGCTGGTGAAATGACCGAATGCGCCCGTTAAAATTGTGCAACAGGGACAAAACAAGTATTTGAAGTAAAATTGTGGTAGTTTTATAAACAGTGCTTATGTGAAACATGCCATAGCCAAATTGTTGGACTTTTCTCATGTATTATTTATGTATTTTGTATTGTTTCATGGTATGAAAAGATTTTAATTTATCGTGTCATTGCGAGCTTGGTATCGACTTTTCAGATGCAAAATTAAAAAAAAAACACGTTCACCAAATATTGTACATAAAATAAACTTGAAAGGTCAAAAAATGAAATAATTATTTCAACCAGCAGATGGCGCCTGGAACTAACCGTTATGAAAGATACACTTTCCATCAAAATGGACGCTGGTTTTCCTCATAGACTTTGAGGATAGATTGAGGATGTTTTGTCTTTATGTTTGTGTTTCCAAAAACAATGAAATTTTCAATTTCAATTTTTAAAAATTTCTTTTAAGTACGTTTTAAGTTTCCATATAGATAACAACATGACTTTCCACCAGAATAAACCACTATAAATTAAATTTCAAAATGGGATACAAACGTCCCAATAGAAATTTGACGCACACTTTACAAAATTACAAAAAGCGATGACTTACAGTGTCTGTTAGTACTTCATCAACAATTAAACAGTTAAGTTGAATTATTTCCATGCGAATTTAGGACCAGATATGCAATAAACGTACATTAGCCTTTGTTACGTGACATCCCCGATACACCACGGTACTGAATTTTCACTGTATTTATGCATTATGTACATTACACGTTTAATGAAATGTAGATGCATTGTGGGATTTTTTGGTTTAGTTTTGTCTGTGACCTTTTTCTGCTGAAGGCCATTGAGAACACATAGGCCTCATAACCTTTCTCAATAGTACACACACACAATGTTCCCATAGCGAACCGTAATAGCCGTTCAAACATGCGCACATTCTCCGGGCGGGCGTGTTTTCCGTTCTTACTTCTCGCCATCTGATTGGCGGGACGCTCCAGTGCGCTTGTACATACGTCATTGGTGGGCGGGGCCACGCTGTCAGTTTCTCGAAGAAACGGCGGAAGCGGCGCGGTGTGACCGAACAGCCTTCAAGCGTCAAACGTCTTTAAAAGAGAAAACATCATGAAGATCTGGACGTCGGAACATGTTTTCAAGTTAGTGAATGTCTCATTTCCGATTTTAACACGACGACATGACGATTTGAGAGCTGATTTTGTGTAAAGTACCGCGCTTTAGTCAGGCGCGCCGCGGTTAGCCGGTAGCTCATTTTGAGAGAGAACCGCACGAGGCGACAATGTGTCGAGTTTCCGGTGAAAAGTTGAGAAAATAATTTTATTAACGAGTTTGTACATCTATCTGATATCTGAATGAGTATTTAAATTAACAGTGTTTGTAACGTAAACGTACATTTGCTAGTTACAGCGTTTAGTCGGCAGCTTATGTGAATGCCAGGTTGGCCCCTGCAGTGGTTATGCAGTAACTGAGTGACTTTACTTACACCAGTATCACTAGTAACTAAAGAATTCATAAACGAACGAATCACTGAGGGCAAAAACCTCTGCTTGCAAAATGATTTTAGCCAGACTTGACTGTTAGTTACACAACCTCATCGGTTTGTCCTTGACTAACCCACTGAAAGATTAGTGAATAATCAAAGCAGGTCAACTACACATCAGTTTCCGGTCAGCTTCATTTATTTCATAAACCGAATTGTGATGGAGGATATTTAAAGATTCAAATTTACTTTTGTGTTGTATGAAGGGTTACATCACCAAACCTAACACAAGCGATTATTGTACGGTGACTTGCGAGTAGCTGGTCTTTTAGCAAGTCGTTATGAGTTTCTGTGGGTCAGCAGGACACGAAATTATGATTCATGAAGGATCATACAGTAATTAACATGCATCTTATCTGCCGTGGACAATGGGACGCAGCCTTGTGTAATATGTAGATTACAGATGCTCGGATTAAAAGCTTCAGGTGAGATAAAATGAGTCGTTGAATGGCATCAGATGAGTGTGCCGGCTGGAGTTTAACCTCCGGACCCGCGTGTGTGTATATATCAGGTGTCAGTCTTGCGCAACTCTCCTTGACAGCGCGTGCAGGCGACCTTTCCCCTACATGGGCCTCCCGCCTGACGTCACGAGTCATGTGACTTAAATATCCCACAAACATTGAGATGACGGAATGTACTTGAAGCCGTCACACGGTTCCATATTTAGCGATCAGCAAGTTTACAACTCGTTTAGCTGGTTGTAATATGCATTTCCTCTCGTGACAGTCACATCTGGGGGGTCGGGGAGGGGGGGGGGTCCGTGTACACAAATAGAAATTGCTCGTGATGTCCAGCAGATGTAACGCGGGAAGTCCTGACGCGTGTTAACTGCCGCACCAGCAGTCCAGACGCATTATATAATACCGTCATCTTTGGCTTCTACGCAGCCAGTAACAGAACACCACAAATATTCATTGTGCTTTCCACATGAAATTAAAGGCCTCTCGTATTCACAGAAACACGTTGAGACACGCGTGACTGAGTCTGTTTCTCATAATCTGATCTTAAACACCTTCGGGCTTATAGACTTTGTTTTCGCATGAACAAATGAAGCATCTCTCGCTCTTTCTCTCTCTCTCATAGTCATCCATGGGAAACGGTGACCAAAGCTGCTATGCAGAAGTACCCAAACCCGATGAACCCCAGTGTGTTTGGAGTGGACGTGTTGGCTCGAGATGTGGACCAGCAGGGGCGGCTGCACAGCAAGCGACTGCTCAGCACAGAATGGGGGCTGCCCTCCATCGTTAGATCTGTATGATTTCCTCCTTTTTTTATCTCTTTGATGTCTTTGATCGTTATTTCCATCAATTACATTTAGAGCAGAAGACAAACTATATTTCTGTCACATTCAGGAGAAAGCCTTTAAACTGTGTGTTCTGTGGAATGAAGGAACCAACTTTAGATTGTAGTGTTACTGTGCGTGGTGATTCTTGCCCATAGCCTGGTCAGTCCTCGGCACACAGCATATGGTTTATGCAGTAGGTTACTGTACAGTGTGTTGTTACTGTGTTATGCTATTTATTACTGAGGTTAGAATGTGACCTCTGACCTCCATCTTTGACCTGTACATATTTAAACATTGCTTGAACTACCGAAGGACCTTTGAAGGTCATTTCATTCACTCATAGGCTAAAACAGACCACACAGCTGAACATTTGTACAGGTGAAAATCATGCTTTATGTGGTCTCCTGTTTCTTTATCTCCGCTACACTAGATAAGAAGCTTTGGGGCAGGTTGTGTCTGTGTGGTATTATTAGACAGCCTAAATCTTTCACTCACACCTTCCAAACAGCTGAGAACTGTGATTCCTTTTTAGCTGATTCAAGACTCAATTTTTTTAATGCGATTTTCTCAGAGTTAAAATATCTCTTAGAAATGTGTGTTTGTGTTTTAGGGAGATACAAGCTTGGAATGAAGACTGTACAGGTTATTGTGTGGCTATATGAACTATGAACTCATTAAATGGAAAGTTCTTGTTGTTAGAAAATATGACTATATGGTTCTGCTTTTTGTTCCGAGGATTTGTTTAATGTGTCGCACATGTAAGCAGTACTAGTACAGTTAAGTATTAGAATTCAAAATTACAGTACTTGCATTGTTGGTGGTTAAATACATAACAAACCTAAACCTGTTAGTTAAAGTCATGCGGTGTGTGAAGGATTGATTTAATTCGATTTCTTGAACTCTGCTTGAGTTTGTTTCTCACTCGTTGACCTTGAAACAAATTATAAATGAGAGAAATCAAAGCTAAAGCAGAATTGTTTTTGTATATATCCACATATGGAGATGAAACACAGATGCGGTTCTTGGTGAATGATTCACAGACCAAACATGTTTTTCCACAGATCATCGGTAACGCAAGAACATGTACGTACATCCAGGAGCACTCGATAGTGGACCCTAAAGAGAAGAGCTTTGAACTTCAGTCGACTAATGTAAGCAACACATCACCGATCCTCAGAGTTTCATTGTGAACATAAACACATTATAAATGTGCTGCTCCTACATAATTATTACTCTATTAGAGTTATGAATCATCACATTTATTAAACTGTGATTATTCAATGATTTAAAGCAGCTTTCTTTGCTTTTGACAGTAATTACAGCCACATTTCTCTAGCACATTCTTTAGTCTTCATGTCATACGTTTCTCTAGTTAGTATGTAATTAGTCTTAATGTTCTGGAATGAGGCTTTGCCAGTTTGTGGGCAACAGGAGCGGTGGGCGTCGGCTTGAGTGCTGATTGGGCGCATTCTTCCATTGAATCATACCCATCATCCTCTCTGTTTTCTCATGATAGATCACCTTCACTAACATGGTGTCTGTGGATGAACGCCTGACATATAGACCTCACCCAGAGGATCCAGAAAAGTAAGGAAACATGCCGGATAATGCGAGGCTCCCCTTGATGTTCTCTGTGTTAGATGCATGTACAGTTGCTGGATCTGTTTGAATGTGTGTTTGCAGGACCATGCTCACCCAAGAGGCCATTATCTCAGTGAAGGGCGTCAGTCTGAGCAGCTATCTGGAGGGCCTCATGGCATCCACCATCTCAACCAATGCTGGGAAGGTGAGCAGATGACATGGAATTAAAGTTGTTTGCAGACCTTGGTGATATCTGATGAGTGAGTGACTTGTTTTTTAAGATCTGCTTTTAAGAACAATCAACGGGTCAAAGAAATGGTAAAAATCTCGTTTATTTTTTGTCTTTGTTGTATAGTTTCTCTCTTCTGCCTTAAATGACTTTTGGAATGTGTCATGTGACACTACAGATACTGTAGCTTAGCATGTTTGCAGTGTTCTGGGTAAATAAATGCGTTTGAATACATGTAAATGGTGACCGGTGTTTCCTGTCTGCAGGGCCGGGAGGCGATGGAGTGGGTGATCAGAAGGTTAAACACAGAGATTGAGGAGTTGGCTATCACAGCTAGAGGAACCATGAGAACGCCAATGGCCGCTGCGGTTGCCGAGAAATGAGCGGCCTCGTGTCAGTTTGCGGCTTCCTCTCTGACTTCTCCGTGTCTTTTTTCCGATTTAAGGAAATTTCATCCTGTACGTCCCTCTCACATCCAAGCTTCTATATTAGAGGCTAGTGGGTGACGTTATACCACAGAGAGAGAGAGAGAGAAGCTCGACCCCTGAAGACTGCACTAACTGTGCTCTCGACGCACAACAAGAAGAACATGAAGGGGAACCGCAGAATGTTTATTGGGTGTGATGATAAACTCTCAAACGTTTAGTTTTAGTAAATTACTACAATGGAACAGTCATTCAGCTCGATTTCATCAGGAATATATTTGTGCTTTTTGATCGAGGGAGAGTTCGTGGAGGAAGTGACCAGGATTAAATTGGGGAAGAGGTTTGTTGTGTGACTGTTGGATCCGTTTGCCAAACACAGCCGAGCTGAGCTCTGTTACATGCATCTTTACCATCAAAGCGCAAAGCAACCGTTTCGCACTGAGTAACGTTGCTTCACCAGCACTTGTACAAATGATTAATATTATAATATTTATTTTTATTATTATTATTGTACTGGCAACACTTAAACTCAGACAGCAGGAAGGGAACAAACAAATCCAAAATAGTAGTTTTAATCTGAATGATTTTGAAGGACCATGTCGTGTCAGTTCTGAAGTGTGTGTTTATCTGTGAGACATGCGTTTGTTAAATTCAGTCAGATGTACCAGGCTGCTCGATATATATTAATTGTTGGATTCCTCAATCATGGGACTAAATGTGCTTCCTTAAAATGTAAAGATTTAATCCACAAAAACAAAAGAAAACGCTGAACAGAATTACAGAATGCTCTTGTTGTGCCGCACGTTTAAAATGAGAGTTAAATGCAGAATGACAGATTGTCACATGTTCACAATGGTTGATTAACATTGACAGCTTGTGAGAACTGATGTGCTTCTGTTGATGGAAGTATTTAATAAATCTAACCATAACTGTATGTCTGATGTTACAGCATGTTAGTGAGTGTTCAGCTTCAGCACAGAAACCCCAGATCGTTTTGTTTCATCTCAGTTTAAATTGTATTAAAGAGTCGCTGGCAGTTTGGTGTTAACTTCTCAGTTGCTTTTACGACTTACTACAATAAATGACTATGATTGCATTTAAGAACATGTTTATATTGAATATTCATGGTATGGTGGAAAGGCTTAAGTTATTTGGCAATTAATAAAGTTTCTGTAGTCCATTTTACAGTTATCGATAATATCCAGTACGGTACTGAATATAATGAAAGGTCACTGAAGCAACAGAAAACGTAAATGGTATTTATCTTGTTTTCAGTCTCAAACTGTTTACAGATAATAAAATAAACGTACGTTCATACTACATGTCTCTGTTTCTTATATAATTAAACGGATTTGACTAAACTGTTCTCCAGTCCACCCCTTAAGTAGTCATCTGATTCTAGTTATTTTTCTCAGCGCAGATAAGGAAGAACCAATCAGAGTCGTTTGATGAGTTACTGCGTAAAGGTTTACTGTACAGATTAGAAGAACTGATCTTCTATTTTTATCCCGTACGAATCTATAGAGATTCTAAGATCTATAAAGATATGAATTAATGTCTTGTATATTTTTATGTATTTATTTATATATGTATTATAAAAAAAGTTAATTAAAGCCGACGTTTCCTGCCCAGTACATCTATAAAAAGTCTGTGCACAACAAATCCCAGAAATATCAACTTTTTTAATTGCATGACCATCAAAAATAGCTGCCTCTTTTTTTATATTTTTTGCTTCTTTGTTTTATTCATGTAATACATTGTGCACATCGCACTCGTCATACAAACGAGTTACTATGAATAGGGAAACTGCCGGGCTCAGAGGAGCACTACAAAACGTTGCGAGGGCGACGTTGCGCATGCGCAGTACCTGAAGCACTCATGTTAATAGCGCAACTTGAGCTTAAGAATTATTTTGAGTGATATTTGTGATATGGTTCATATACGGTTTAATAGTTGGCCTGAAATACGGTGTTTAATTGTGGCTTTAGTCAACAATTTTACAGACGTCAGTTTTCCCTTATAGCTGCCCGGAGGCGTTGCAAAGATGGCCGCCGAGTGCGGAGACTTCCTTGCATTTTCCCGGCTTCACTTGCGTACCGACGTCACAAGGCGGGTTCCCCAACAACCAATCGTATTCCAGTTAACAGTTCCGTCGAGCCAATCAAACATCAGATAATATTTAAAGGTATTTAAAAGTGGGACGTTTGAAATTAAACAGGCCAGAATCGCGGTTGGGTCAGTGACGGCGCTTTGTTGTCTTTAGTCATAAATATACGTATTCATGTGTCTTCTGAATAGTAAATCTAACCTAGGATTCGTTTAGTTTATACTGTCAGTTTAATCAGACGCGAGGTGGAAATTGTCGTGTTTTGAGGAGGATTTGTCGGGTGGAAACGGCTGACTGGAGGTACCGACCGTCGACGCAAATGTGCAATTTAAACGCGCTGTATTGTTCATTCTCATGATACGACTGAGATCGTTTTGTTGTGCTTTCTCGTTGTGTTTTTAAGTGGTTCTGCTGTTTTTCTGGCTTAGGATATGGACTCTGCTGCACGGGCTAAATCAAGCAAAGATTTGAAGATCCAGCGACCTGAAAATGATAAGGTTCGTGACAATTGCGTATTGCTGTAAGATTTTATACCGGTAGTAAAATTAAACGGGTGTAGATCCACTGCTTTAGGGTTCTATGTTTGTTGTTCTGCAGGTTTGTGCCAATGGACCCAAAAGAGTTCCAGTGAGCCAGGGCAGCCAGAAGCCCCTATCCACTCCTCATGCGCATGTTCTGGGCACCGTGCAGGGGCCGCTGCGGGTCCAGCGGCCTGCGGGTCAGCAGAAACCTGCTGGACACTCGCTTCCTGTGAAAACCCAGTGTCCTGGAGACCAGAACATCAACCCCGATCAGTCCCAGACACAACGTAAACCAACACAGAACCAGCCAAAGCCGAACGCCCATAATGGTGTTCCTACAGACGGACCCAGTAAACAGGACAAACCTCACCGTAAGAACCAAACCCAGTCGTGTTCCTTGTTTCTTTTCATTGAAGAAATAGTTTGATTATTCCTCTTTATTTGCAGAAACACCAGCCAATGGATCGTCCAGTAATGCCAAGTAAGCTAAGCGTTTAACTTAAGTCAACATTACTTGCTTGTGTAATTTTAAAGCAGTAGATATTTGGTGAAACGTGTTTTAAAGCTGTTTTTGCACCGTGTAAGTTACATTACGTTTCTCTTTGCTAAAAATTGGGTAGCTAAAAACTTAACTTGAGGGAATAGCTCATCCCCAAATGAAAAATCTTCCATTTACTCGCCCTGATGTGGTACCAAACCTGTATGACTCTTTTTGCTTATGAGGAACAAGATGTTTTAAAACGTGGTAACCAAGCAACAGTGACGCCCATTGACTTCCATTGTATGGACACAAAACCACGGAGATGGTTCTCAAAGTATTTTTTTTTGGTTCCAGGGAAGGAAAAAGTCATACAGGTTTGGAATGACATGAGGGGAAGTAAATGATGAAAAACAGTTTATTAAATAAACAAAAACTGATTGTTGGGTGATCTGTCTTTTCAAAAAAATGAGTTGATTGATATAAATGATGATTCATATAAATCTAATTGAAGGACACATTTATTTCTAGCGTTTCTCAGTTAAATGCTGTCATGTTTGAATTTTTCTTCATATCAGTTGTATTGTTAAGGTGTGTAATATCAGCCTGGGCTCTGTCTGTTCCTCAGAAAGGCCTGGAGTTTAGAGAATTTTGACATTGGACGAGCTCTTGGGAAAGGCAAGTTTGGGAGTGTGTATCTGGCCAGGGAACGTCAGACCAAGTTTATTCTGGCTCTGAAGGTTCTGTTTAAGAAGCAGTTGGAGAAAGCAGGAGTGGAGCACCAGCTGCGACGTGAGGTGGAGATCCAGTCTCATCTGAGGTGTGTTGAGTGCTGAGATCCATTCACACCTTTTGAAGCATTTGCATTAATTGTATAATCGTTTTTCCTCCGATTAAATGGAGGATCTTTGTGTTTCTAACACTGACTGAAGGCCCCTTACCAAACACACTGTGTTTAAAGCTGCAATCCATAGTTTTTGGATTCTGCCGCCATTTCTGTTTGAAACGTAAAACTGCAGGTTACCCTGTGTACTTTTCTCTACACATGTTGAAGTCAAACCGACATTTCCTGGGAAATCTGATATGACAGCTCAAATTATAAAGCAAAATCATAAGCTTACGGTTACAAAGGTAAGCAGACGCCACAATTGAATGTACTTGCTCATTGTCATTGTTAAAAATATGAATGTGGATTGCAGCTTTAAAGTCTTGTAAGTAAGGTGGGTGGAAACTGCTTGAGATCTGTAGGCTGTGGTGTCATCCGACTCCTTTTCTTTCAGACATCCCAACATCCTGCGTCTCTATGGTTACTTCCACGACACAGCTCGAGTCTATCTCATCCTTGAGTTTGCCCCTAAAGGAGAGTTATACGGTGAGCTCCAGCGCTGCGGGAGGTTTGATGATCAGCGCAGTGCTACGGTAAGAGTCGTTGACACTCCTGATGTTTGCGTTGTGACGGCAACCGTTTGGTACGAGCTCTGCTGAATTCTATACGGTCTTCTGTTCTCAGTATATAATGGAGCTCGCTGATGCTCTGAGCTACTGCCACTCAAAGAACGTGATTCATAGGGACATTAAACCCGAGAACCTGCTGCTGGGGGCCAATGGAGAGCTGAAGATCGCAGACTTTGGTTGGTCTGTCCACACTCCCTCCTCCAGGTGAGCCTCATGTTTCCTCAACCTAGAGCTGCATGATTATGATGGTCAATAACTGTCTGTATTGGCATATTAATGTTATGTCTGTCAGGCGGTAATTTGTTTTTAATGTGGCACACTGCAATGAAACCGGCGTTTGTGGAACAGGCCACTGAAAACCATAATTTCAAAAGGGCTTAATTATAGACTTCATTTAAACATCTAATTCACGTTTATGGTTTATCTGATTTGCTTGCTGTGCTAATAAATGTCAACATTACACTTAAACCGTATGCTGTAATGGTTACTGACACACTTTACTGTATTGTGTGTATTAGTTGAAGTGTATTGGAGTTTGAGATTTTTTTTAATTGACGTTCGCAGGAGATCAACACTTTGTGGGACGCTGGATTATCTTCCTCCAGAGATGATTGAAGGCAGAACTCATGATGAGAAGGTTGATCTGTGGAGTCTTGGAGTACTTTGCTATGAGTTTTTGGTTGGTCGTCCACCTTTTGAAACCAAAAGCCATGAGGAAACCTACCGCAAGATTTCCAGGGTAAGCGTCTGACCTCCAGCTGACCGCACAGAGTTGTGTCTGATCTCCTAGATGTTTCTTCTGTATCTGTACGAGTTTGTTTTTGTGCCATTCTTTTTCTGGATGGATGTGCTGATGCTTTGGAGAGTTACAATTATTTTTTCCCTCACCCTATTAAGTGACCAAAAATAGGCGAATCACAGCAATGCTTTGTCCTATGGCACGCATTTATTCCCCTCGCTGATTAACCACGCTGGCAATTCTCTAAATGTTTATCATGTATAAAGAAAGTGGATTGTTACAGGTGCTGGAAACGGAACAGAAATTAACCGTTTCTGCTTGTGTGTTTGTCTTTGTAATATTGTATTGTTTCTACAATACAATACATTGAGTCTACAGCTGTATGAGGTGCTTCACAAGCTAACGGTTAACCTCCATTTCTTTCTCTGTAGGTCGAGTTTACTTACCCAGCTTATGTCACTGAGGGCAGCAGGGATCTGATTAACCGACTACTTAAACACAACCCCAAACACAGACTTCCCATCATGGAAGTTCTGGTTCATCCGTGGGTTGTGGAGAACTCTGTCAAAAAGCCAACGACTCTCACGGCAGACAAGTGAGCTTGTCTCGGTTTCTCTTGTGAGACGTGAACTCTTCACGTGAACAAAACAGACATTTCCTGCATTTCCTTCTTGTTGCCACTCTTTGAAAATCTTTGTGCTGTTCATGTTCTGCTATTTACATGTCATTTGTAAATATGTAACCGTTATAGAAGACAAGTTTTAACCATGACTTCAAATTAATTTTATTGTGACTTGTAAGGGGTCTTGGAAGATTTTATGTAACTTGTAAACGTATAAATAAATTCCTTCTGAGCTTAAGTCGTTTGTTTAAGACTCTTCTAGATTTCTAGGTCTTTGTAATACTGTAATTCTTTCACTTTGCTCGTTGTTTGGTATGTTGATTTATGGGCATCTGATTCTTAATATTACATTTGATATTGGTTTTTCACTTTGTTGTCGAAGTTAAAGCATCAAACCAGCATATGATGTAATATAATATGAGATATAAGCCTGATATTAGTTCTCCTTTGAGTCAGAGCTTCAAACTGAAGATTTCTTATTTGTTCTGTCAGAGCTTTTAAGATTTTTTTAACGTAATTTTGGCGTCTATAAATCAATTTTTATTTAGAGACCAGAAAAATATAAACAGGACACGGTCGTGTTATTTTTGTCAGTAAAATGAGCGAATGTCTGGTCTGTTATGCGTTGATCTGATCACGGGATGGCGCTGTTGTCTCGGGCGTCGCGTGAGCTGGAGAAAATGGCCCCTCCGTTTGAACTCAAATTCCCACAATCCAACACGAGCGACGTTCTCCAAACCTTTCTGATTGAATATCACTGCAAATCCATATACGATTCCCTGATTTGTCTTTTAATTGCGTTTTCCAAAGGAATTTCTTTTAGGTAGTTATGTCAACCTAACTGAATTCTCTATATTTTTATATGTAAATGTTATGTCTGTCTAACAATTTTTTTTTTTAAATATAAATTCATGTAAAACTCGTCTTATATAGGGCCTATACGGTTTAACTTGCTTCGTTTATACACAAACACACACACACACACACACAGTTTTAATCTATTCTGTTCTTTCATTACAACCTCACTAACTCAAACAGTGTCCAGATGTTTGTTCACAGGTTGTGCGGAATTGAAGCCGATGGCAAACATCTGTCGATCCGGGCTTATTTCAATGGTCTGGTTTGCTGTTGCTTTTTCAGAAATACGACAAATTGTTATATTCATATCTGATACGTAATTCATTCAGGATTTAATTTAATCTATTTATATATGATATAATTATTGTTCCTTTTGGTACTTTATATGCATAAATGTTAAATATGCATTTTATTTGCAGCTTAACATATACACTAATATTCAGAAAAGAATTGAAATTAATGTGTTATGGAAATACCCTTGCATGCCTAAATGAAATTTTAATATTATCTCTTACATTCTTGTTTGGAATGCGCGACTATAGATCGTTTGCAGGTGTATTGTGTTTTGGAGGGAAGCGCGTGCTCATTAGGGTTTTTAATATCACACAAAGCCAAAAAACAATTGTACAGTATATTTCACGTGTTTCTTTATTCTTCAATATATTCATTTTCACGATATATGATAACGATTTTGTGATATACATTCCATCTTTTAAACCACAACAACACAACACACACGGTTTTATAACAGCTCCACAGCACCCATTGGATTGCACAAAATGAAAAATGTCTTATGCAAGTCCCTCGATTTTGAATAATGAACCACACAGCTTGATTTCGATCCAAAGGCTGTAAATAAATCTCACGGAGGGGACGTGAAGCCTAAATCTTGGGTTTTTTATGCACTTAACATCCGATAAACAACGCAATGATCACGATTTCAATTTAATTCAGATCTTTTTTTTGTCGTCAGACTTCTTTTTTTCTCTGTAATTTCTCTGTGTCCTTGTTCTCCTCTTTGTCGTCGTCGTCGCTTTATTCGTTTATCACACGGTCGTGTCTGATGTCTTACGTACAAAAATCTGATTCTCTATTTGTGTTTCTTCTGGTAAATTCGCAGAGAGCAGCGGAATCCGTACGTGTGAGTAAATCTGTTTCTTTTAACATCAGATTATCTGCAGGGACATCATGTGTTTAGGATGCATAGTTCTCTTATATTCACCGCGCAGACAGTAACATCTCTCCTTTAAAATTTGGTTACAGTAATGCAAAACAAATAAGAATTAAATGCATATTTAGATCGAATTGTTTAATATCCATTCATTTGTTCTTTAATCGCACCACGAGTCATTTACAAACTCTGGTGTGTTTTTATTGCCGTGATGCTGGTCCACCTGTAATTAATTAGCTGTTATTTTGACGTATTGCGGATCGTGGGACACTCACACAAGCGGAATCCCACTTTCACAGCATCGCTTTGCGCCACTAAAGATTTACGCGTTTTCTAATGCTAAATAAAATCATTTGTCTCACATCTGATCTCTCACCTCGGAAAAAATGATCACGTAAACTCTCGTAAAAACAAACGTTATCAGATATCTGTTCATAACACGCGCTGTCGGCCGAGGCGTCGCGTGGATGCCTAAAAACTCGCGCCGAATCGCAAATTAAGTTATTTACCGTAAAGTCAGATTTGTAGACGCTTTAGTATGAACCAAGGTTAAAGCCTAGGTCTGATATATTTTAGGGGGAGAGGGGGGACATATCGGTTATTAATATGTGGGATGCGTTTTAACACTTATCACCAAACGACCACCGAACTAATCCGGCAGGTTGTACTTGTACGCCTCGATGAGGCCTTCGACAGAATGAATGAAACCGGAAATACTGCATATACCGCCAATCACAAATATAGACACGTCGAAAAACACTTGATGCCACAGCAGCTTTCTCCACAGCAGCTTCAGGTGGAAAAGGCTGGGCAGGAGAAAGCACAGGCCCGCGCCCGTCAAGCTGCCCGTTAAACCCATTAGAAGCGCGAAATGTGGCACATAAATGGCCATCAGCATCGTAAACACAACTAGGGCACAGCGGAGAGAAAGACCCCAAGATTTTAGGCGCCCGTCGCCCCCGTAGCAATCCGGGAAAAACGCCCGCCCTCCGTCTTGAAAGAAAGTCTTTTCCAGAACCTCAACCGCAGCGAAAAACGGCAGCGGATACGAGAGCAGCGCCTTGGCCACCAAGAAGAGGTTAACGACGGCCCTGATGCTCGACGGCAAGTTGTCTGTGATGACTTCCTTGGTCGCGTCGGCCCACGTCAGGTAAGCCACCAGGGCGAAGAGGCCTTTGAGGATGCAAGCAGCAATGTGGGTCCAATTCATCATGCAGTGAAACTCGCTCGGTTTCTGCATGTTCCCTTCCAGCGATGGCAGGAAGATCTGCGAGGTGTAGCTGAACACGATGATGCCGATGGAGATGGGGAACTTCTTGACGTCTATGTAAAACTTCACCTTGTCCCACGCCCAGTCTCGCGCCCGGGACAAACAGTAGGCTATGACTAGGACGTTGATGACGAAGTGCGCAAGGGTGCAGAGCAAGCTGAACTTGGACACGGCTTTGAGGTTCTTGAGGAAGGCGCAAGGCAGAAGAGCGGCGGTCGCGATGATGGCCCAAGACCTCTGAGACACAGGCATGTTTGGAAAGCTGTTGTACATCAGGTTTCCGCTCACGACAACGTACAAAATGCAGGTCATGACGAGCTCGATGATCTGGGCTACGTTGACGACGTGGCCTCCCAGCGTGGGAAACCGCGGCGCGCAGCACGCGTTGGCAATATCCACGTACGAGTCTCTCACTCGTACCAGCTGCCCGTCTTCGTTCTCTTCGTAGAGGCAGGCGATGAGGATCTTCCCCGTGTAGCAGCACACGACCGCAGCGAAAATAATGAGGAACAGTCCGAGATATCCGCCGTGCAGGATGGCGTACGGTAACCCAAGCACGAACATGCCCTGAGGAGACAAGTACATGAGCGCATTATACAACAGAACGTACAATAAGTCATGTTTACGCATTATGTTCTGTTCCAAAAATTACATCTATAATTTTTATATACATCTATAATTTTTTTAACAGAATATTTTGGTGTCATCAAAATGCCCCATTTGTATTAATTTGACGTTTTTTAAATGTTTCCTAAGTGCGTAATTAATGCGGGTTTTTGTGCAGAAAGTGCGCCATCAGTTTCTGTTTCACTGCGGATGAGGACATTCCATTTGCTCTCAGCAAAGTCACGCTCTCCTCCTCGTGTCGTCATCAGCAGGAATCAAATAGGCAGGGCGTCACGTCACGGGTGTCACTTTTGATGTTAAGAGGTTTAACTGCGCATGATTAAACGTGTGGGATTGCATAGGTTAACCGCAAATTGTGGCTACTGACGACAATGTAAATAAGAAAGAACATAGTATTTTTTTCTATTTGACGGTGGTACCAAAAGCACTAACAATTCGAATGATATTTTCGACTGTTTCAAATCCCAAACTAAAGGGGACATTATGCTCTCCAAATTACGCACGTCGAAAAAAGATGGAACTCGTGCAAAACCCACGAAAATCTGACAGTTAAAACAAAGGACAGGACAATATAATGCAGTAATGAATATGACATGCCATCGTTTAGTGCTAAACCTGTCTTTAGCGAACAACAAAGGTTTTCCTTTAGATCATTTTAGACGCGTCATCAGGACGAATACGCGCCAGTTAAACGTTTCGCCTTTTTGGGGCATTAAATTTGCTCAAGACCCTTGAAAGCCTTTTCCACGCGCACACTTTGTAACATCTAGCCATTTATGAATATTCTGACATATCATTTTAAAATGTATCAGGCGCAATTCTTATGCACGGTCGACCTTCATTTACCTGGATCGCATTGGTCACGTTCCAGCCTGCCTCCCAAGCAGTGATTCTTGGCTTGTCGGGACCGCCAAATTCGGAGCAGAATCCTCCGTCTTTGGACGCTGAGGGCGGTGGACCCGTTCCATCCCTCTGGTAATGGCTGTCCCCTTCAACCGTACCGTCTTCTCCCAGTTCCCCTCCGCCCTCTCCTCCAGTCTCGTCGTTTTTAAGTATGTCCATCTGAAGCCCCTGCCTGTGGTCATAGTCCAGGTCATCACAGGCGGCGAAGCCCAAAGCCTCCTCATCGGTAGCGGCCTGGAAGCCCAGTCTCGCAAACATCCCGCTCACCTTCGTCTGCGACTTATTGGTGACCGTGGTGGCCGCGTTGGACAGCTTATTTGAGATCTTGCTTCTAATTAACGTGGCCATGATTTATTCTCTTCAGTGGCGCTAATTCAGAAACGTCTGCAAAATTCTCGTCTAGATAAAACTAGTTTCAGTGGGCGACGGAGTTCTTTGTCTGCGCATCAACGAAGCGATGAGAACGGACTCTTGTGGTGACGCGTATTCGCTATCTCCAATTCTGACTGAAATCACGCCTGGTGTTTTTTCTGTTTTCGTGGATCATGTCACTTTCAGACGTAGATGGAACCTGGCACCCGCATCCTGTTCACCCGCTCCTCTTTTTTTCGGTTCGAACACCAAGACGCGCTTTCCGGGTGAGAACAGAATTGATGTCCTGTGCGTAAAGGTTCGTAGCGTTGACCGGGCTTTCAGTTCTCCGTGATCGCGCCACAGCTTCGACTCCCGCGTTTCTGTGCTTCAGCGGCAGACACTGTTGCCAATGCGGTACACTGGAGCTCGGGTGTGTTGTGAGAGAGGCACGTGTCACCGTCAGCCTGCCAATGCCAAGAGTCTCGCGCGCAACCCGCGTCTCCGACTCCCAATGCGCGCTACTCCTCACCTGCAAAAAAAAACGGGGTAAAGATTTGCTGCATTTCTGGGGGAGGTGCTTGCAGTACCCCATCCTCCTCTCCATTCTCAATACGCCCTATGTACTTGGTTAGAACACCCAATAGCATCCGGGGGCTCATATTGTTGCATAACTTCACGTATATATAAAGCATCTACACGGGACCGGGTCTTACATGGACACGCTAAAAGTTGTCTTGAAACATTCTTGTCTTTTTCTTCCACATCTTGCCAGGTTTTTAATCACTTCAGCTGAATGTTTATAGGGCAGGAATTAATTTTGGCTTATTTTCAACAGGAGAAGACGTGGCCACCTCAACGACGCGTAAAATTGGTTTTGGAATAAGCGTTTGGCTGGATTTAAAGATCTCTTTCATTCGCCACTGGAATGACAAGCAATAAGATACGTCGCCGATATGAATATTAACTGTGTTATTTAGAAAACATATCAGTATGTATTTATCGCGGATGACGTAGAAATATTGGCAGTTTTACTTAATCTACAATAGGTTTTCGGAAACGTTTAAGATAAATAAGGATGTTTGTGAAAAGTTATCAAAGAACTCAAGCTCAATGAACCAGTAAAGTTTCTGCATTACGCGAATTTTTAAAATGTGAACATGAGTCCTTCCAATAGTAAAATTCCGTGCGATCATAGCTTAGTTTAATAACCGAAATTTATATTTTTAATAATTCACGTGCTTTATAATGTTATAGATTATAAAATACTGTTTAGAAACGTCTTTCATATATTTCTTGGCCTGTGGGATAATCTAACACGCATCAATAAGTAGTAAAAAATTACGTTTATTTCTCTGTATTTTGTTCCCTGTTACATAGATCAAATATGCAGTCTTCATTTCATGTAAAGTATAATTAAAATATATAAACAGATATGGCTTATATAAGCGATGGTACATTGACAAAATAAATAAAAGAGGATTCATACGAAAATGAATAAATCTGTTAAGGACGTTTGTTTCCTTTTTAAAATCGCATTTGATTTTTTAAGAAAGCGGCTCGTTTATCTCCTTACAGAAATAATTTGCACTAAATAAATTCGAAATATAAACACGCGCATTTTCCAAAAAGTAAGAAAGGTTTAAGTTCACGCGTGGACGCCACAGTTTTGGTGGGTTTTTTCTTAATCTTTTAAAATTCACTTTTAATGGTTTAAGTCTGTGTTATACAGTCAGATACACGTTTCAGTATTTTGACGCTGTATTTGTCATATCTAGCCGTGTACATCTGTGGCTGGCTTTTCCCGGAGGGTTTCTCTTCGTTTCCCGCAGGCGGCCTCTGTTTCCCGGTGGGAGCGCAACGGGTTAATCGCGGTGGCGTTATCTGCCGCGTGCAGACCTCATTCAGTGTGATATCTCACAGAGCTGCGGCCATTCACTGCGCTGGTAAATCACCAGCAGACAGCAGGCGCGTTTAATACTATCTACATCATAAATAAAAGAATAAGATTACAACAACCAGAGTGACTGCCTTCCTTATAGTGATGTGCTGCGTATTTCTCTTAAGCAGTATTTAGTAAATTTTAATTTACTTCATAAACAATAGATTTTTAAAAATCAAAACAATACAAAATTATAAACACTAACAATTTACATGCGTACTCGTTTTGTGTGTTATTTTTATAGTGCTTTTTGGAATGCAAATGGAGTAATATCATAAAAAAATATCGTCTTCAAAATGTTTTTTATATATGCCCCCTTACACATGCACGCGCACATCTCTGCCCTGCCGGACATTATGAAGGAATGCCCGCGGATAGATGTACGCATTTAATGAATTATGTTCTGTGTATTTTAATTCGTATGGACACCTTGTGTTTTAAATTCAGCATTCAGTATTCAGTATTCGTGTTGTCCTCCCTCGTGCATCACGCTTTAACAACTAAGCTAACGATAACAACTAAGATCTAACACATATTCGGCACCATATTTGAGCCTCATATTCCAGCAGCTGTTAGCTGTTGCTGTGTGACCCGATAGTGTTTCTTTAAATTATATCAAAGAAACGACTCGGAACTTCATATTTCCGCACATTCTCAGGAACAAACGTGTATTTACGTGAACGCTGGATGAATTACGTGGATTTAAATGGTCTGGGTAAATGTGGGATTGTTGTGTTACAGTGAATGGCGCGCGTGTGCGCACACCTCGGAGTGACCAGTGCACTGGGGTAGAACGAATGTTCTTTATTACCCTTTAGAAAAATCATAGAGGGCAATAGGAGGTCAGGGTGGTTCTCCCAGGAGTCCTCTAAGCACATAACACTACATCTCTCTCCAGGGATACTGGTCCAGGATCAGTATCTTTCCATTCAGGTGGGTGTTTCTGTCTTTGTCACTCTGTGAGTCAATGTTATCTGTTCTCAACACATTGTTCACGAAACAGCGCTGTCATATTTTTCCTGTGCTTTGTCTGTCTGTTTTTGTCTTTTTGTCTTTTCGTCTTGTCATGGTAGTTTTGCGAGTCTCCCGAAGGAAAGGATTTCGCCCGACAAAATTATCAAACATCTCTCTCTCTCTCTCTCTCTCTCTTTGTCCTTTTTCCCATTACACACTTCGCTGAACTGGTCTGAGGGAACTAGTCTAGCAGAAACTCTCCCTTATATCCGTCTGGACAGATCATTAATTATCTGAACACAGAACTATAATGCTGCTCGGATACAGTGACCTCAGATCTGCGTTCGTGCGCTAATTTACCGCACAATAAAATCCAGATTTGATGACATTCTTATTTAAAGCAAATTTCTTTCTGTGAAATGCAGTAAAATTACAGTAAAGTATTTAGCTGTAATTCTGTACTTCTATCCATTACATATTCATGATATTTTACATATTACAAATGCCCTGTCGGTCTGCATTGTGATTTATCTGTATAGTTTTAAATTGTGTTTTAAACACAATTTGCGTTGCATTCGAAATAAGAGAGAATACTTAATGATTAACTTTGCAGGTTCGTTTTCCTTTCTGTTTCAGACACGGTGTGTCCTCCTTCATATCAGCCAGCGACAGCCTCTTCTGCTACTCAGCGAGGCGGAAAATAACACATAACACACTCCAATTAAACAGAAGAACTGAATCGACGCGGGGGCCCTCGGGGGCCACGGAGCGGTGGAATTAGCCAATCACGGACATTGGCCCCTCTCCGAATCCATTACCATTAGCATCACAATCCCAAGTACATTATTGAGTCTATCGAAACAAATGCATGCTGTTTTTGAGCCAAGAGTAGATGGTAAAAATCTTTTTTTTCCCAGTATTTTATGTTAGCTGGTGTTGCATTGACGTGTTGTGTTCCCTGATGGTGCGAATTTAAATGACGTATTCATAACGTCAAACTAAACGTCATACAGCTGCTGAAAACGTGGTGAATATGAGGAACATCTATATGAAGGTTTCCCCAAATGACAATTTGAAATTCAACCGCGGGCGTTCGTGATAATTTAGCAGACACGCTGGTACAACGCAGACGATGGAGAAACCAAAACAGAAAAATTCACATCCGAGTACTCGAAACCTCTTGAATAAAATCGCCCCTTTTAGCATAAGCTTTTACACACACACACACACGCGCGCACACACACGAGGAGATTCATGAGTAATGTCCAGGTGGTCCTGTGGTAGCCACTTAAAAGCCTTTTCATTTATCCTAATGCGCCTGTTTAATGGTCTATTATGAGCTCCCGGGAGAGATGCGGCTCATATTAACCCTGCCGCCCAGCTCACAATTCTAGGCTGTAAGAACGTTTCCCTAACGTTTGCGTTAAGAAACAAAAGGGTACAAATGTAATTTTTAAGACGTACAGTCTTCGGATGTTGTATGAACGTCATCGCTTGCAACAAGAACGTTATTCAAACGTTTGTTTTACTTCTGTAACGTTTTTAAAACGTTACACTGACAACTTAAGGATAACGTTGAATATATTTCTACTGACGTTACTGCAAGGACGTTTTGTGATAACGTTGAGGGAACTTTCATCGAACATTAGCCAACGTTCTGAGAACGTTCCCTGTGAGCCGGTATGCACTGCCACACAGCCCAGTCAATCTCTCTGTTTATTCTGTTTGCGTGGCACATGAGAGCAAACGTTGCCTCTTTCTTTCCCGCAGTGACCTATATATATATATATTCACCCCCGTGTCTTGGCTTGTTGGTTGCTGGTATTTTTATTTCCTCTGGCAGTTCGGACAACGTTGTTCCTTTCCCGCAGCATCACCTTGTGTTTTTGGGTCTCTGTTCCCCCGCCACGACACATTAACATTGTAATTGCCTTTTAGCTTCCGCTTTAAACACTGTAAACGGACTCTGGTCATCTGGGACCGAAAGCCCGAGGCCAAACACTCAACACAATCTGTTCCCATTGTATGAGCTTAACAGACGTCGCCATTAAAGACCGAAGCACACACGGTGGGTTTGTGTGTGTGAGGCGGTACATACAACATCATTAATACTGTATAGGTTACAATACATTAAATAGAATCACCGTATCTAATTTCTTGTATGATGTGAACTTCACAGGCTGTCAGTTAGACTGTTCGTGTGTCTCTTTTTTCTGACACATAAACAATCATCGTTTCAGTCCCTCGAGTTCATGAATAAATAAAGAGAAACGATTCACATACCACACGGGAGAGTTTAAGGTCCTGTTAAACAGAATAATATAGTTCTGCAAATCAATGTGACACCGGTTCTACCCGTCCATGGATACATACGGACTTATGTTTGATGTTTTTAGCAGATTTAAGACATGAGTTAATCATTTAAGGCTGTATTGTAAACCTGTACATTTCATCAAGGTCCTATTGCAAAGACACGTCAATAATTAGCGTTATTATAAAGCAAGTGTCGAACCCCGAGCACCTGTTTTTAATAACAGCTTACGTCGACTTCTTTACAAAAAGATGGAAACGAGATTGTGCTGTAGTCACAAACACACCGGCCAGTTTTAGATGGATGAACATCTCAACATATATAAAATATAGTGTCTGTTTCTGAAACGTATTGCGCCTCAAGAAACTCATTAATATTCAAAGCGCACTTTGTGACGTCAGGCGCCCTCTTTGATTGGTGCAGCGAGGTGCCTGTCGTGATTGAACCCGACAAATGTCTCGACAAACTAGAACCAGTGCACAATAAAACGCCGCCGCCGCCATTGATCTGAGAGGACATGCGCAAAACACTGGTATGATTTATTCCTCTGTAATATTAACACAAACCATAGGCTAATAAATAAAGAACATAAACACTTGTATATTTAACCCATGAATGTACGTCTGGCACAAAATGACTTTAATCTCTTGATGAATAAAAACATCATAATGTTTCTTAAGCAATAATTGAATCTATTAATATAACGTGATTACATTTCCCAATTAGAGGCAAATATCGCACACCTGTCCCTGTTATACAAACACATCTTTTGACAGATTCTCACTGCAGTTATTGAGGTCATGGTGTCCTAGTTTTACATTTTAATACAAAGATAATAGATATTTTAATGTTAGAGGAACCTGAGCAGAAGGTCAATTTGAGTCCCTTGTGTTTGTCTCAAGGGCCCTTTTCTTCAACCGGCTCTCTGCTGGATCCACAGAGAGGAACAAAGGCGACGCAAGGCCTCTGTAAACGCACCCCTGCTTAAAGCCACCGATAAACAACACGCGTGTTTGACTCAGCATGTGTGTGTGTGTGCGTGTGATCAGAGCACAACCCAGTGGCAACAGTCACGGTAAGATCTCACAATGATTGCTTTTGTTTCCTATTGACTGAATGACAGATTTCCGCCTGGAGCAGAAACACAACTGTGTGAACAAGCGCAGAACCTTCTCTGTGTAGAGAACGTTTAGATGAGCTGACTTTGTTCCACCGTATGACTGAAATTAAAGCGTTATATCATACATTTACCCCCCCTCCCCCCCCACACACATAAACACACGAGGTCCATCTATAAAATTGGTTTTCCGCTGTTTTAATTGTAGATAAATTTGGCTGCTGTGCCTTTAAAGGGACCGTTCACCCAAAACTGGTATGGCTTCTGAGGAACATACAAGAAGATATTTTGAAGTATGTTGGTAACCAAACAGTGGCACCCATTGAAAATGATGGAAGAAGTTTAGTTTTGGGGTGATCTATCCCTTTCAGACATTTGTGTAACTGTTTTAACTGCTTCATCCTTGAATTACAGCAAAAAGATCAGACAGAAGTTTATTTGAAAAGTTAAGATTCTTCTGGAAGATCTTTAGAGCTCCACACAGCCAGAAAGAGCAGAAGGTCTGATGGACTTCATCACGTCTGCTCCAGCATCTGTTCTACTTCCTGCTTATAACTGTACCATGATTGAGCAGGTACCCAGCTAACAATGTTAAGTTGTGAGAACATTCCCTAACGTTTCTTTATAGAAATATTTAACTTCTGTGCAAGACCGTAAATTGTTCATTCAGTCGTTCCATTTGATGTTGAGAAGATCACGCGTGTGGAGAAGATCACGCGTGTGGAGAAGATCATGCGTGTGGAGAAGATCATGCGTGTGGAGAAGATCATGTGTGTGGAGAAGATCACGCCTGTGGAGAAGATCATGCGTGTGGAGAAGATCATGTGTGTGGAGAAGATCATGTGTGTGGAGAAGATCACGCCTGTTGAGAAGATCATGCGCGTTGAGAAGATCATGTGTGTGGAGAAGATCACGTGTGTGAAGAGGATCACGCGTGTGGAGAAGATCATGTGTGTGGAGAAGATCACGTGTGTGGAGAAGATCACGCGTGTGGAGAAGATCACGTGTGTGGAGAAGATCACGCGTGTGGAGAAGATCACGCGTGTGAAGAGGATCACGCGTGTTGAGAAGATCATGCGTGTGGAGAAGATCATGCATGTGGAGATCACGCGTGTGGAGAAAATCACGCAGGCATCATACATTCTCCACAGTCTCCGCAGGTGCATCTTCTTCTCAGCATGTCTGACAGCAGTTCATGGAGCTCCACCTGGTGCTCTTTAAAACATGCCTTCTCTCACACATCTACCTTCAGGTCAAGTGTGTCTCTTGACCAGAACGATCCAACAGGCAGTGGAGATGTTTAGACGGGGGCTTGATGTTTCTGGCAGCCGTGTTTTGACCCGTGTAACATATGGAGCTCTGATATCATGAGGTCGTTATTGTGCTGAATGTCACCGTGTCGTCTGTAATATTTCTTTCTTCTGTGTTTCTGCTGCCCTCCTTCTTCACAATAGGAATATGAAAGGCAACACAAAGGCCAGACATTCCGTCTTTGGCACACATGCATGCGCGTAACAAAGCACGCTGTGTAATGCGATACCGTGCCTTTAACTGCAAACACAGAGATTGCTGTTTCATTCGGCACAGAGTGATCCCAGCTAACAGGGAATGTTCTCAAAATGTTCTGTGAAATTTCTCTGAACGTTATCAAAAAAGTTCTTGCAGTAATATTAGTAGAACATTCTTTAACGTTGTATATAGATATATATCATATATTAAAAATTGTATTTTTAAGTTGTTAGTGGAATCTTTTAAAAATGTTCTTATAACTAAGCAATAGCATTAATCTAATAAGCCAGACGTATTGAGCGTTTCTCTAACTGTCAACATAACGTTTTTAACGTTTAACGTAGAAATGTTAGGGGAACGTTCCTACAACCAGACATTGTTAGCTGGGCTCCATTTTCTGGGAGAGTAAAAAATCCCAGACACAGATTCATTTTGTTTGGTGTGGAAATAAACCATTTGTCTTGGGATTATCTGACAGTGTGGACAGGTCGTTCCATCACATGAAACAGAACATCATCTGTGGAGCTTCACAGATCTGTGATTCATCATGAATTAGAGGGATGTTTTATTGTGAAATAAATCTAGATGGTTCTGGTTGTGCGTTTTCATTTGCGTTATCAGCCGCAAGGAATGGAATTTGTTTGGTCACAGAATGTTCTTTTATTTCTCCTTTCGGTCTGAATATTGTACTTTTTATTGTAATGTGATATTTGCATTGTTTTAAAGAAAAGCTCACCCACGACAGTTGTGTCATCGTTTACTCAGCTTCAGAGCGTCTGCATTGCCTGAAACACAAACACAGATGTTCGGCTTTTTATTTTAGACTGAGCGTTTGTTTCCTGATGGTACATTCTCTGCTTTGCTGTTGCTGTGGTACAGAGGGACAATTTAGTCTCTCTCTGTCTCTCAGACACACACACTGCTGTCATCATGTCTCCAGCTCTCCGCACCTGATCACAGATAATCATCCTCTAAACACTCAAGTTCTGTCTTAAACAACCACCGAAATTCAGTCGAACACAGAAGCAACATTCTGTTTTTCTCTCTCTTTGTCTGCCTGTCTCTCTGTCTGTCTCTCTCTCTCTGACACACACACACAGAGGATCTGTGGAGAGGTCAGCTCTCAGCTCTATTAAAGCTTGTGAGTCATGAGCACTCATCTGTCGACCTGTCCATCGTTTTCCTCTCAAACACTCAAATATCACAAACACACTCTTAATCCTTTTGTCGGGAAATGTTGATTTATGGTTTATGAATAATTACAGTTGTGTTTAATTTGCCGTTTTCTTCTGTTAACTGATGAAATATTGGTTTTATAACCTCTGAGTCTGTAGACACACGAACAGTTCATTGTCGTGCGGGTGATAGTTAAGGGTTTAAGATTAAACAAACTGAGAGCAGGAAAATGACTTCAGTGTGTCCTGTAGGATCTGTGATAATCCAATGACAACAGCAGAGTGTGTGTCAAAATCCAGTGATATTTGCAATGTGTGCGTGTGTGTGTGTGTGTGTGTCAATGTGTCAACAGGTTCCCAGCTAACATTCTCTAACATTCTCTAAACATCCTCTTAAAGTTATCAGAAAGCGTTCTTGCGGTAACGTTAGTAGAACGCTTTTAATGTTACATATCATATATGAAAAACATTATTCTTTACCAGTTAGTAAAAAAATTTTATTCTGTAGAACATTTTAAAAATGTTATAGAAGTCTATGAGATGTCTTCACCACTATAGTGACATAAATCTGTGTGAGTGTGTGTGTGCGTGTGCGCCTTGCACATCAAAATCATGTCATGGAATGTTCTCATTCAGATGACACCCCCTATAGAGAGACTTTGCTAGGATTTTGTGGGCCAGCTGAAGTAAACGACTCAGTGTGAGACCAAATCAGGTGGAAGAGAGAGACAGAGAGAGAGAGAGAGAGAAACTGATTTCAGTGTGTGAATCAAAAGGAAACAATATACTATTTAAAGCTGTTTCTGTGTATGTGGAATTTCATTATTTTTTGCATTTTGCCATTTTTACATGACAATTAAATTAAGCCCCTCCCCCTCACATTTCCATTACTGTAATGCATCCAAACATGAGCTTTTTGTAAAATAACCCAATAGTGATTTTTATTATCCCCATTACTGTACGTACAGAATACATTTTTACTGTACTGCACCACTTTAATGTGTATTTTTTTTCATTTTAGTATGATTTGGTGCACATGGTTGTTGTGTCGGTTGTCTGTACACACACACACATTTAGAAAGTGTGTGTGTGTGTTTGTGTATGTGAGCATGTTTGTGAAGCAGATGCGAGATCTGTTATATATTCCCCTCCTCCATAACAAACTCTTCAACAAACAAACACACACACACACACACACACATCAAAACTCTTCAGGAATTGTGAGTAAATGGTACGAATGTTTGACCAGCATGTCTCACTGCTTAGAGCGACACTCACTGCTGTCTCACTCTCACATAGACAGAAGCGAGCATCTGTCTGTCAGTCAGAGCATGAAAAGGCAAAACACGGATAATTTCAGTGGCCTCTAATACAGGCTATTACTACAAATTGGTTACCATGGTTATCTATTTAGCTTTGAACCTCAATAGAGAATGACTTTTGTGAAAGAGAGACACAGAGAAAGAAAGAGAGAGAGAGAGAGAGAGAGACAGTGGTGATTTTAGACTAGTAAACTGGTAATGCTCAAAGCGTCTGTGGGCCATATTCCAAGATAGTTGCCATGGACACGGTAATTGGGTGGCAGAAATAAGGGCAGAAGACAGAGTGAGATCTCTGAGAGAGAGAGAGAGAGAGAGAGAGAGAGAGAGACCCATTGCACGTGTCACGGTTTGAGGAATTTAAGACAAAATATAAAAGAAAAATAAACATGAAAAGGTTTCTGCATTAGTGTTTAGCAGAGAATAATCACACAGCATCACGTGTGTGAATCCTTGACTGAACTGGGGACAGTCAAGCAGGTCACACCTGTCAAATTCATTTTTAGTGTCAGATCAGGTAAAAAAACAGCATTCGCACCTTCAACAGTTTGTGTCACTGCAATCATTTTCTGATGTAAGTGAAAATAAATGAATGACTGCATGAAATAAATATTTATATAATATATAAATGCAGCAAAATCAAGAAGCTCTGATATATGTGTTTTGACATGATTTCACATGAAACAGTTCACTCACAATAAACAATGTACAGAATTATTCAGGGAAAATTTTGAAAAAAAAATTAAACATGCTTTAGAATACACAGAAAGACCTACAATATACACAAAATACAATTTGAATAATAAATGAGTATAGACAATATTCTTTTACACATATTTTAATAAAATTCGAAATGTGATATTTAATATTTAGATATTACATGATCATATAACAGTAGAGAGAATCATAAATACAAGAATATAGTTCTGTTGATTTATATTGTCAGACTTAAACTCCAGTCAATGATTCATTCGCCTGTTCTGGGTCAAAGTGACATATACAATTACATCACTCTGTTCACCACTGCAGCCACAGGGTGTGTGTGTGTGTGTGTGTGTGTGTGTGTGTGTGTGTGTGAGAGAGAGAACAAAAGAGACCCGTGCAGTCATCTTGCATGTTCATGGTTTGTTTGAGTGATCTGATAGCACAACTTCTCCCGGCTGCAGAAATATATGACAGGAATTCTGGGATGTCCCCCCGGAACACAGAACCCAGGACCTCCGAAACCACTTTCTCCTTTCAGCTGACGTCTCACACACTTATCAAATATCATTCTTTTATCAGACAAGAGCAGCACACACACACACACACACACACACACACACACACACACTACTGGTTAATGCATTCATCAGACAGGTGTACTTGAGCTGGACAAACATCTCTAAGTGATCCGCTTGTGATTGGACGGCGCAGAATCAAAGCGCCTGCTTGTTTCCTGCTGTTTTTTAATGGCTGCTTTACAAAAGCCGGATCACAGGTTTCCTTTTGCTCTTTCTCTGCTGACCTGCCTCATATTTTCAAACATTTATACACGTACTCATCCGTCTGCCTTTTTACGCATCTTTAATTTACTTCTATTTCACCGAAGGATTTGTAGGTGAATTTTTTTATAAATGATTATATTTTTCTTATTTGCATTTGGAGGGCAAGCGGAGGGTCTTTTTAATATTAATCAAACTCATTTCCTCCCCCGGAATAAACTGTGATTTAAATATCTTTGAAGGTCTTTGACAGGATCGACACATTTCTGCTTCAGTCAGAGAGCGTTCTGGGCATTATTGGCATCATTAATTTAAATGCTAATTGATTCTCTATTACGTCTTTCAGAGACTCACCCGTCTGTCTGTGTGTGTGTGTGTGTGTGTGTGTGTGTGTGTGTGTGTGTGTGTGTGAAAGAGGCAGAATTTAAATGTATTTTACTTCTCTGTTTGTGTGTGTTTGTGTGTGTATGTGTTTTGTTGAATGTTTTGTTATTCCTCTCAAATATGTTATTGAGTGAATCTCATGGCACCAGTCAAGAACCAGTACAGTGTATTTCTCATCCCATAATGTTAAAAAAATTATATTTTGCTTGCTGAAAATGAAGCCCACTTCAGAACCATTAAGAGTTTTTGTACAATTGTTTTTGACAATATTTTAATGAGATTTCTCCCCAAATTTCCCATTGCTGTAATGATCTAAAATATATTTTATTTTACTGTATTTTGGAGTAAACATGACAGCCGTGTGATTTGGGTATTTATATTATATGGCTGTTCTCAACAGATTTAGTCGTTCAAAACTAAACGCATGTAGAAAACCAAATCCACTGACACACACACAGCTGAAAAAGCCCAAATGATCTATGGCATGTTGCTAAGCAACACAAGGTCTGTATTCTACTGATAAACGGAAGAATTTGACTCTTGCAGCGGCTGCAAGACTGATGGAGGGACATTTTCTCTTTCATACGCTCTCTCTCTCTCTCTCTCTCTCTCTCTCTCTCTCTCTCTCTGTACTCCATCTTCTCCAGCAATTTAACAGCAGCACAGACACACGTGATCCCCACCTCACTCTCTCTCTAAATTTTTGTTGCCATGACTATTTTTACATACACTCTTGGCATAATATCACACACACACACACACAAACACACACACTTGACACACAATTGTGCTTCTCCATCTCAGTTGCTTATGAACTGCACCTAATAAATGTATTTTTCTCCATCAGTTTTCTCTCTCCGTGGAAAGAATCGTTTGTGTGGTTTTGGCAGCAGGCAGAAAGAAGGTCATTTTAAATGCACCACGTGAAGTAAAATTATACCAGAGGTGCGACTGTAGATCATGTGACAGGCTCGCGCAGACGCCCCGCTGTGATTGGTGGACGGAACATCGTCGCACAAAGCCACTGATTGCTAATCACCCACAATTACACTTATTCACAAAATGACACGCCAATCAAAGACCAGAAACAGTCGCACGTCCATTCATGTCTCACCGCCTCCTGTCGCCCTCTGCTTCTCCATAATGTCTCCTCACAGCTGCGGTAAGACACATCCAGTGAGACCTCTTTAAACCCCATTACACACACACACACACACACACACACATACACGCATTCACAGCCACTCTCATAGTCGTAAACATGTTGATATTTCTGAAATCCGAAGAGATTTTAAATAAATCATCTATCATAAAACAATTCTACATTTCTATTTCTACATGTTATATTTTTTACGTTTTCACAGGTCTGACCTGCTCAATATCATCAAACTGATGTTTAAATGAATGTTTTTAGCTCTGTGCAGTCATGCAGGGTGACAATCGAAATAACATTTTTGTTCCTTTAAGGTAATATTAGAGAAATGTTTATACAACCTAGAATTGTTAGGCGGGGAGAAGCTGTACCGTCTCCATCAGTCAATACACCCGTACGGGTGGAAGCGGAATCATGGTGTCGATTAGTGAGCGTGTGGGTTTGTCCGGGTGTCACGGACAGTATTGATGTGGTGCTGTTGTAATTTTACAGTACATTTGACAGTGATAACGCGCGCGGAAAACCCTCTTTTCACACACTAGGACTCAATCTGGATTCCCCCATTCAGAATGAACAGAAACATCCCGTCAACAAACCCAATCAAGGTCCATTTATTCCCTCACGGACACAAACGCCTTCACGAAAGCCACAAGCACATACAATCATAATTCAATAGTTCACATGAGAGTCAGAACACACAAGCGTTCTGCGGAGAAAACACAGATCATACAAGTTCAGAGCATGAACTTAACACTGCTTCTAGAAACATTCGTTACAGGTAACAGGATTTTAGTGTCTGAACATTCATATTTGAGAATAAACTGTTAATACGAACACGTTTTCTGTATGCGGGTGTTTTTGAGTGCGTGTATGTTTACACATACAGTGTGTGTGTGTGTGTGTGTGTGTGTGTGTGTGGAGGGGGAGGTGGCACATGTGCGCGCTCCGGGCGTTTGTGACGGACTCTGGGCTCTGCAGAGGTGACCTACATGTGATTCTTACTGCCGACAGAAGATCTTTCTTGTGTCTTTGTCCCTGACCAATCAGCTGTGACACGCAGACATCACGGGACAACAGAACAGAGCTCACGTCTCATGTGTTGTGCGGAAATGTCACACACACAACAGTGCAGATAAACACACGTGAGTTTGAGTGCTGTTTCTGTTGGGCTCTGTCAGAAGTTCTGGAGTGCTGTTCGCTCAGGGTCAGTGATTTGAACCAACCCCTAAATATTAAACCGTATCATTTTCATATGCAGATTAATTGGCATAATCTGCCAAATCAAAAGTAAAGCAGAATCCCAGCTAACAGGGGAGGTCTTCAAAATGTTGTCTAACGTTCTCTAAACGTTCCCCCAAAGTTATCAAAACATTCTGGCAGTAACATTAGCGGAACGTTTTCTAACGTTATATAAGATATCACAAGTGCTATTTTTAAATCGTTAGTGGAATGTTTTAAAAGCGTTACAGAATTAACAAATGTTTAAATAAGGTTCTTTTAACGAAGCTATAACGTTAATGCAATGCATTTTGAACGTTCCTGGATTACATTTTTAGCATTTTTGTTATTTAATGCAAACGTTCATACGACCTAAAATTGTTAGCTGGGGCGTTTTACTTCTGACACAGAATGGGCAATATTCTCTAAAAGTGTGTGTGTGTGTGTGTGTGTGTATCAAGCAGAGAGAAGCGTCATTATGTGTGATTGATGTTAAACGCTATTACATGCACACAGCTCTAATACATCATAACACCCGCAACAATGAGTGTATGAGAGAAAAAAATACACAATACTATTTCTCAACGTGTGTGTGTGTGTTTTAAACTAAGACTAGCGTATTAAAAGATGAAAAGAAACAAACGTCAATATTGTACAATAACACACATTTAAATGTTGTGTAGGTCATATTTTGGGTCAAAACAGTGTAAAGTCTAAAGAAGAAAAAGCCTGTTTACATTCCAACAGTAACATTCTTCAGATTTCTAGTGTTGAGGAACATATTTAATACTGTCAGGCACAAAATCTGTAAAAAAGTCACTCATCTCACAATCAATCAAACACAATTGTGTACTAGCAGTCAATAAATAAACAAACACTAACGGTGTGATACAATCATTTGTCATCAAAACACACAAATGTCCAAATCAAATGCAGAAGTCCAGCTTCAGTATATTAATAATGCTGCAGAGCTCTGTGACATCACTTCCTGTGTGTCACTTCCTGCGAACGAATTCATTCCAGATGTCAGCTTCTTACGGAGGTGATGTCACGCATCTGAATAAACACTTTTCATTGGGCCACAGCTCTGCCTTTATACGCTTCATGTGTTAAAGGTCTCTTAGTTTCCTTCACTCTGTGGCTGTAAATCCCAGCAGACGTGAGAGAAACGGCGCATCTGTATCTCTACTGCCCTCTGCTGGCAGATCTGAGTTTAATGATCCACTCTCCACTGGGGTTGTTATTATACAGATCAAATAAGTGTGTCTCTGGATCCACGCGGAGTTCACCTGCGCCATTAAAACAACATTACAAAACACAGTTACAATCCTGGATGCTGATTGGCCTGTTTTACTGTATAAATCGCAATGTAGACATTGCAATATAACCGCACAGTGTCATAGAGACCAATTATTAACATTCCTGCATTTGTTTTGCATTTGCTTCCATCTAAAGCGACGTACAGTACATTCAAAGCATAACATTTTATCAGTACACGCGCTCCCAGAGAATCAAACCCACAACCCCAGCGCTGCTAACACAGCAATCTACCCGTTGAGCTACAGGAACACTAATTAACAATTCATTTACATACTTACCGATATTTCCACCCACTTCATACATGGCACAGTCTGGAAAAGATGTTGAACCATTTCTGCTGGAGGAAAAGTTCAAAGAATGGGTTTGACTATGACAGAAGAAGGATATGAGAATGTGTGTGTGTGTGTGTTCGTACCGTTTCATCGGACCCTTGCTGTGGTCAGAGCTGTGCAGTTCTTTATAAAACTGTGACATCAGGTCTGCAGCACGAGAGTTAATAGTGAGACGAAACTCCATTGAGAAACTCACGTCTCCGAGCTGGGCTTTCACCGTCCGACGAGGCTGCACACACAGCACACAGAACGTAAAGAATTAATAACGATTGATATAAGAATCTATAAGACCACAGGATGCTTAAATGCAATGAAAAAATGCACCAAAAAAACCCAAACATTTTTAAAATGTTCTTTAAGCACAATTCCATTTTATTTTTTCATGAAATTTACTGGTCAGCCTGTCCCACACTGGCCACAGTCTGTACACTGTTCATTTCTCTCTATAATCTCATTTAGTTATACAGTACAGCACCTCAACATGATCTGTCGTGTGAGGTCATGTGACTTATTCTGATGAGGGCGAGTGACACCGAGATTAAACCAATAAAGAGATCGGCGTTATCTCTTAATCGTCTCACACTCACGATCTGTCAGCACGAGACAACACTCGCTCACCCTGCCCTCTCAGTGCTCTCTCTCTCTCTCTCTCACTCACCTCGGCAGAGTTCTTGTCCGGTTTGTCTTTGCTGTCCGCGTGGATCTTCTTGAGAAGGTTCTTGATGCGTTTGTCATAGAACTGATACCGGCGGCTGCTGTTCTCGTTTAGCTTCCTCACCTGACTCACCAGGAAGTTGGGCACCTACGGAAGACCAGATCAGACCGGATCAGATCCAAACCTCTATTAGATCTCTGTTTAATTTGACTGCTGTCTATGAGAAATAACTGAGACGTTATGGAGATGTGTGACTTTTCCTAGTGAGATAAAACCAGCTCGGAGGAGCTGTTTGAGGAACAGGAGAACATGCACAGGTCTAGATCTTTACCGTCCACAGCAGGTCCTGGTAGCGTATGAGGAGTCTCATGATGTCTGCTGCTCTCTCTGCCTGGCCTTTCTCCTGACCTTCTACTGCTAGTTTACTGGGCACTGCTTTATGAAGGAAGAGGTTTGGAGCCATGATGGTGGAGACGGCCCACAGGTTCATGCGGTTCTTCCGCTCAGATGACACCACTTTACTGAGAAACTCCAGCAGGGCCTAAAAAGACACGTCACAATATTTAAATGACTCAGACTTCAGGAAGGTTTAGTAAAGCATTCTTGAAGTGTTGTGAAGCTCAGAGGTGAAGCTGATCTGAGACAGCTGTAGCTACAGGCACAGACTGAACTTTGAAACAAAAGGATTTGAAAACACATTTCTTTAAGGCTCATTATGCAACACACACACACACACACACACACACACCTACATGTTGTGTCATAGAAATGAGTCATTAGTGATCTGATACACTTACATAAGCCAGAGAAATCTGATTGAACAGACGGAACATTTGCTGTGTGTGTGCGCAATTTATGTTGCGTGTGTGTAAGTGTGTAGTTGATGTTGTGTGTGTGTTTTGTACCTTAAGTGTGTTTCTGTTGTGTTCCGGCAACAGCAGCACAAGCAGATTCAACACGTGTAACTTCTGCTTCAGTTCTACAATATCTGTGAAAAAACACGTCAAAAATCATTCTGACCCGAAACGAGAAAGAATGAAAGACATGTAACACACACACACACAAACACACAGACACTCTCATACACACACACACATACACGCGCACACACAAAGACACACACATAATACACACACACCTCTGACGGAGCTGAAGGTGTTGAGATGCTCGGCAGTCAGCAGGGGCGCCGGCAGCTCGCGGATGAATTTCTTGAGCAGAGCTGCAGCATCATTGGGACTGACCTCGTCCCAACAGAAGGAACCGCCATAAAAGGAGTTCTCTAACTTCTGCTGGAGAACCTACAGCAGACACAACACCAGGCTCAGCTGAAACCCCATCAGATCATCCAGAACATGTGTACCAAATCTAATATAAACCTATAGATTAGATCGATTATAATGATGCAGAAACATTGATGTGTTTATTGATCAACATCATGAAGTGACTCAGAGAAACTGACTTTGATTCTGGACTGAGATCCTGGAACCCTCAGAATTCCCTCAGAATCGAGACCCTTCTTCTCCAGAAAAGACAGAAGCTAAAACACAAGAGAGTGACACTGTTAAGATAAAACACATGCGCATTTAAAAACTGATTCTTACACATATATATACTTTATATATATATATCTTACACATTATATACAAACAGATTTTTTCGCATTTAAATTCCTCTGAAATATTTTAACATATTTTAATACATTTAACTCTAGCGCTTTGTTCACACACTGAGTCGACATCATTATCGTATCAACGCTGCATGTGATGTCACATCATCACAGTGGAAGGGTCATAATGACATCACTTACTGCTTGGAGGAAGAGCGGGATCTGGGTGCTGGGTTTGATCTTCTGGTCGCTCTCCACCAATGAGACGAGAGGAACGCCGAACAAACAGCTCTCTGAACAGACAGATGTTTCCGAGTCTTAAACGAGCATTATTTACTGTGTGAGTGATGTAAGCACAGCAAAGTCTCTCTCTCACCAGAGATTTTCCTTTTGCTGGTTTTGTGTCGTTTGACCTCGAGCTCCAGCAGGTCACACAGAGCCGTCATGTCAATCAGAGCTAACTGACGGACCTTCTTCATGTCCTGCTGGGACAAGTCCACCACCCGCGTCACTCCCAACCGACACTGAGGACAGATCACCCTCTGAGAAAGAGAGAGAGAGCTTATTTTGTTACTCCTCTACGACTGATAATCGATTTGACTGTTTTTACTAACGTTCGCAATTTTTTATTTAACCGGCGAATGTTTTTTAAAATGATGCAAAGAGCAATAGTGAGAAACAGGGAGAGAGAGAGAGAGAGAAAGAGAGAGAGATATAAGGAGTAGATTGTGTTACCGGCAGAATCCCGTCATCTTTCCTCCACTGGCTGCTGGCGTGTTGTGGTAGTTTGGCTTGTTTCAGTAAGATCGCCGCCTGTTCGCAATACGCCACGTCTGTGATGAAAATCTCGTCTTTCTGTTGACCTGAACACTCCTGAACAATGACAGCTACACACACACACACACACACACACACACACACACACACACACAGCGTTACAGGCTGTTTCTAAAGGCAGCGGGAGTGAGTGTCGAGGATCTTATTCATTTGAATGTCATTTCCATATGAAAAGGCAGGAAATTGCATCCTGTGTTCAAAGGCCACAACTGGGTTTCCTTCTCTGCATTATAATACAGTTCTGTGATAATTAACGTTCAGATCATGAGACGATTCTTCTGAATTTGAAGCAGTTTAATGTTATTAAACATGCATACGCTCTTATGCTATTGTTACGAGAGGTGGAGATATGAAGCGAAATATTAAACAGCTCATATTGCGTTTCTGTTTCTAAAATATACCCCCATATCGTTTAGATCTCAAATGTAATATTGTTACACATTCATTTATATTAGTTCACTTTACATTTTAATCTAAGAATCAAGATGTTTGCCTTTTCAGGGAGAAGATGTTTGTGCAAAACACACCATAATGTTGTGAATGGTTGCTATGTTGTTGCTAAGTGGAGTGGTCGCTAAGGTGAGAAGTGGTTTCTGGGTAGTTGCTTTCTGGCCTTAGTCAAAAGTTCCCACCACCAAATCTCTCTAATATTCTGTCTTTGAAAGACAATAATTTGTGTGTCAGTATGTGTGTGTAAGCCTGTGTTTTTGTGTGTCAGTATGTGTGTGTGTGTGTGTGTGTGTGTGTGTGTACCTGATCTCTGGGCCTTTGTGACACTCTCCATGTCTCTGCAGGTGTCAGCCTCACTGTTGTGTGTTTCAGCTGACTGAAGAGAAAACAACATGTTACACACACACACACACACACTGAGGGTTGATTCAGAAGCTGTGGCGCTGATATGATCTGGAGTGTCTGTCTTGTATTTATTGGGTCTTTACAAATGTCATGAGTGACTTTTATGTTTCTCTCATAATAAAATATTGTGACATCTTTTCCCTTGTTGTTTATTTTATCTGCATAGCAAATCTGACACATAGCAGCGATCTTTAACTGCCTAGACAACACGCCAAACAGATATGAGGGTGAATCCTTTGTTTATTCTGTTAATACACGCCGAATCAAATCTCAACATTAACGGAGACAAACTCGGGTGATGGTACCTGAGTGATGGGCGAGGTAAAGATGTCTCGCACGTGTCGCGGTGGCGTTTTGTTTCTCTTGCGCAGAGAGCAGGTGTATGAATCGATGCGCCTCTGAACGGCCGCGGCTTGAGTCCTGGTCAGTGTGGACAACAGCACGACTTTATCGACCTCCTCACCTTCACCTGCTACCAGCGGAGAGAGACCTGCATCCTGCAGCCACAGCTCCTCCTGTTCACCTTCTGAAGACACACACACTTCATCAGCCAATCAGATCCGGTTATGTCACTGTGGTTTCTTCTGACACATCATTCATTTTTTAGATCTATATTCTTACTTTGACTCCATATCTCCAATGACATTTTAAGGGAAACATCTGGAGGCTGAACTGATATTTTAATGAATCAGAACTAAGAGCTCGATTAAGTCTCGTGAGCTACTCCTGAGCAACGTTTGAGTTTCAACTTCATTTTTCTTTGGGTCTCACCCTCGGACTGTCGCGAGTCTCGTCTGCTGCTCTCCGGTTCGGAGTCGCTGATGTTCTGCTGTATGGTCTCCACTTCACTCCAGAAAGACTCCAGACATAATTTGTCGGGCTGCTGCGGCTGCGCTGTTGCGGCGTCAGTTGAGTCCGGCTGCGGGTCCCCAAGCTCCGCCCAGGACTCAACATTCATCGCGGTGAGGCTGGAGTCCCTGAAACACACACACAGAAGACGTTGATGAATCAGAATTCACAAACAAAGCTGTGTTGCATCTATGTGATGTTCCTGCTTGATTTCTCTGACGTAAAGACGTTCCACCGCCCAGCGCTCAGATGATGACATGTGAAATAGCTACGGTATTGTTAGCTTTGTGGTTGTTCTATTGTCTCCTGGCAACCGAGCTACAGGCAATAAACAAAGTGCAGCTGTGAGAAATCTCATCTTCAGGCTAGAAGCTGATTGGCTGGCGGATCATAAGGCTACCCAGCTAACAGGGAATGTTCTTAAAGCGTTGACTAACGTTCTCTGAAAGTTATCAAAAACGTTGGTGCAGTAACAACAGTAGAACGTTTATTGACATGAACCTTTTATAACATATATCAAAAACGTTATTCTTAAGTAGTAAGTGGAATGTTTTAAAAACCCTACAGAATTAAATAATGTTTGAATAACACTCAAATAACCAAGCAGTTAATACAAGCTCTAAAAACTGGATGTTTTAAACGTTCCTATAACTTACGTTTTTGTTATTTAATGCAAACATTAGGGAAACATTTTTACAACCTAAAATTGTTAGCGGGGTAGGAAGCATCAGCTGCGCCTCTAGAGCATCATGACAGAACTAGGTCATTTATTTCCTGCTAATATTTGTTTTGGGTTTGATCAACAGTTCAGATGTTTTACACACCTGTGTCTGCTGAACACATTTAATTATCTTGTGACGTCTGAACATTGACTCATTGTTGCATAAACATAATTATGCACAAATTTAATACACACATATCACCATCTAAGGGCATCTACGATGAAGGGTTACATAAGATGCCGGTAAAAAATGATGAGTTAATTATGGGTTAATTTTGGGTTTCAGTGCTACAATGTAGTTTGAGTCATTAGGTCGGTAAGAAACATGACAGAATAATATACAACACTGAAGGAAATTAAATAATAATCAAATGTCTGTAGAATTGTAGCCAAACAGCTGCAATCACAGTATTATTATAAACACACGTGTCTTCACAGATATCAGTAGAAGGTCACTCTCAGGACAGGTCTACATTAACACTTTGGGTGGAGCAGCAGTAGATTATGATAAAGACCCTCTGACTAAACGTTTCCTGTTGACACCTAATGTCTGCAGACCAACAGATCCAAGGATCAGACATTCCTTTGAGGAGCTGACGAGTTTCACCGGGAAAAACAGCGTCAGGAAAATCGAGTTTCTCTTAAGCTGTTTGATAAAATCAGTGCTTAAAGCTCCTGGAGAAACATCTTCTTCTTCTACACGTGAAACTGCTGTAGTTAGCCCAGCCAACAGAGAACGTTCTCACAACGGTGGACAACGTTCTCTTAAAGTTCTCAAACCATTCCTGCAGTAACATTAGTAGAACTTTTTAAATGTTATATATCATATATTAAAATCATTATTCTTAACCTGTTAGTGGTATGTTTTGAATGTTCCTAGAACATTAAGGGAATTTTTTACGTCCTAAATTTGTCAGCTGGGGTAGTAATCAGTGTCTCTGAAATGCTTCTATTTGATCAAGATGAAGGAATGAAGCAACACAATCATCACAAAGAAATTACAGATTTTACAAAATTACAGAAATTACAAATTACAGTGTACAGCAGCTGACAGTTAATGTTCTTAAAATGTTCTTAAAATGTTCTCAGTCTTTAAGGTGTGTGGTCATGAACTGTACCTCATGATGGGGGCGGTTTTAAGCTGAGTTTGTCTAGTTAAGCACTCATGTGGGTGATGAAAGAAGCCCATTCTCGGTCGGCAGATTTTGGCGCGCAGGACGGGTTTGGATCGGACCAGACGCTGCACTTTCTTCTCGCGAGGCATCACGTCCGTATAATACATGACCACAGTGTGAAGAGTCTTCAGTTCTCCACCAGACAAATAAAGCGCATTAATATCTCGCTCCTTTCTCCCTTACATTTAATTTAGGCTTTAAGAACGAGCCCTGTTTCTCTCTCCACTGCGGCTGTAAGTGATCTTGTATCTTCAGATTCTCAAATATATTCCACAATCACAGAGAATTGCACACTATCATGATCTCAGTTCTCTCCTCATCTGTTGCTCAGTGTTGTCTGCTTCGTGGCTCTGTTGTTGTTGTGCTTTTCGCGCTGCTTTCCTTGTACGTGTGTGTACGTGCGTGTCTGTGGTTATGTGCTGGGGGCACCAAACCAGCAAAACCACATCACAACACCCAAACCTGCCCATGAGCCACACCCCCACACATACACACCCTCACACAATACGTGCCATTCATTATTTAAAACACAACACAATAGATGTGATAAAAATATTCTTGACTTGACTGACCCAGCAACAGAATGAGAGCAAAACACAAACGGTAAATTCATCATTAACACATTAATCTTTTGTTTATTGGATCAGGATTAAACTCGAATAAGAATCGTTCAGATCAGATCAAACAGCTTCCCAGCTAACAGGGAACGCTCTCAGAAACTTGGCTAACGTTCTCTAAAAGGTCAATATAATATTTTCAAAACATGTTCTTTCAGGAAAGGTTAGTGGAACTTTTTTAAACATTATACATCATCAAAAACATTTTAAGCTGTTAGTGGAACGTTTGAGGAACGTCACAGAATTAAAAAAGCAGCGGAAACGTTAGGGAAACGTTCTCACAACCTAAAATTGTTAGCTGGGTGGATCTTTCTACGAATTTAAATCTAGATCATCTCATCATCAGCACCTCTGTCACTTTCGTCATGTTTTTGCGCTGATTAATCCTTCTGTCAGTGATGAGGCGGGCCGGACAGACACACGTCTGTCATCTCATTAAATCTGTCAACAATGGCATGCGTAGAAGAATCTGCTGGCTAGGAACGCTAACAGGAAGTCGTATGACACAGATGCACGCTTCATTGTTCTATTATGTCCCAGTTTGCCTGCGTCCACACTTACTGGTGCTTTCTTTATTTATAACAAATATAGCCATTATCTGTTCATTAAAATCCACAAAGCTTCAGTATAAACTGCAGAAAAATGAGGAACAGTCCACAAGAGATTTACAGCCGCGCATGCCAACACGCTAGCACGTTCCTGATGCACCTGATGGAATGAAGAAACTCAGGCTTGATTTTTTCATGTCCTCAAGAAGCCGTCAGATTATTTTTAAACCTGAATGCCTCCCACCCCCCCACGCACTCATTGTTTTAATACCACGCACGACAATGTGTTCAGCTCCACACAAAGAGCAGAGAGACAATCACACGATCGCTAAGTGATAATATTAAAGATTACAGCTCACTGTTATACATGCAATAAAAGGAATGAAGCTTTCAAAAATACAAACTACTGTAGTTTACTGTAAACGAAACAGAAGTTTTTACAGTAAAAGCTGCCCAGAGAAATATTTGTGCTCAAAGGTTTTTGAGCTCAAGAGAAGATGCATTAATATATGTATAAAATATACATATTAAAATATAATATCTATACCTTTACAGACCCAAGAGTTCAGATATATTTTTCCTTGCCCACGGGAGCATTTATCTGACATATAATATAAATAATATAATAAAAATAACAGGACGAATTACACCCCAATATATAAAACATAATAACACACAGCAATTAGCAAAACATTTAGCTACAGAAATTAGCAAAATGCCACACGGGCTAAAATCGCAGGTTTGTTTTGAACAGCTTCATTTACACGAGCAGTCTGGATGAACAGATTTATAAACACAAAGCCAGCGCTGTAAGAGTGTGTGTATCATTGTGACGACTCTGACACATTTGCTAAAAGGAGAAAACATCTTAATTCTTTACAGCTCAGCTTCAAACTAAAGCTACTGAGCTTTTTTTACACTGCAGGAAAATATAGTTAAAGTCACGTTAGTATCTTCAATACTTTGATTGAGTTAGTCACTCCTCAACACTGATCAAACGTGACACAAATACAGTCGGTTAGTTCGACTGAGACACATCGACTGTAATCCGCTTTACACAGACTGACAGTGTGTTGGTTACAGTCTTAATCCAGATTGCATCTGAAAAGCTTCTTATAGTTTGTGGAGTTCAACAGTTAAGTAATGTGAACCGACATTCAGATCACCAGCTTCAACTACTGTGCAAGAAAATGATTTCACTGTCCTGCAAACTATTAAACTTATGTTTAAATATAGTTATGAACTTCACTCTACCGGTAAACATGCTTCCAAACACAGAGTAACGCAGAGATTCTGGTTAGACTCTCATTTCACACTGTCCGTATGTTAGTAGAATCCTTAGTTTCCGAAACGCTTTGATATTTAGGTTAACCAGTTGGTTAGTAGTCCAGTGGTTAACTAGTAGTCCAGTGGCTCAAAGATCCTACCTGGCAGGGACGCGACCCTCAGTTTTCCCCGAGATGAACAGCCATCCCCGGCCCGCCGGTTTCCCCCACGGCATCCTGCTCTGGTTCCTCAGAGCACTGTTACTGTGGAGAGCAGGAAGCAGCAGCTGGCCGTGCCGCGCGAGTGGAGCGCCTGGAATCTTGTCAGCGCGCAAACACATCAGAGCCAGAACGCTGTGCGCAGGAATGTCACTGCAGCCCAGCATCCTGCCGCAGGAAGACGGGATGGAGGAGGGCAGCATGTCTGTGCAGTTGCCACCATAGAGAAATAACAAAGGAAGCGAAGGGGTGGCGGGCGCTCCAGGCTGTGCTGGTACTGTATGAGGGCAACTGAAGCTTCCCTGATACCTGAGATGACGGTCTTCTTCTAATAATGTCTGTGGCTGTTAGCGGTGACTAGCGTTAACTAGCTTTTTTTTCTCTTGCGCATACAACTACCAACGTCAACCAGCTTGGTTACACGTCCTGTACTATTACTGTTTTGTAAACGTACTATTAAACCAATTAACTAAATAAAAAACGTTAAAATCAATCTCTCTATCTTTTCTACTGTGTTGCCGCTCCGTGGACCCACAATCGCTGGATGAAATACAGTCAGTGGAAGTCTGTGAACAGTCCAGTGCTCAGCATCATAATCTCCATCGCTTGGATTTGCCTGTTTCAGAAGAAAACGCAGCTCTTTGTTTGAAGCTTGAAATAGTTTGTGAGGATTAAAGAACTTGTGACACATCTGTCAAATGATCAGCTCCATTAAACTGAATAACAGACAGTCTGTTTCAAATCTCAATGATTTCTCAGACAGTAGTGAGATTAAACCGAGAGCAAATGGAGATTTTCTATAGACTTCTGCCTTCAGATGATTCTCCTAAGATAGAGACAGCAATCTCACACCAGCCGTTTTGAAACTGTGCTCAAGATTAGCCCGGAAAACTCAGAGACCTTGTAAACTCAGCAGCTGCTGTGGTAACAACAGGAAACCTCAAAGACGTTCCCATAGGAAAACCACAGATGAGATCTCTTTAATAACTCATTTAGTTCTCCTAGACGTCAATGAGATTCAATGGAGAGCAAATGGAAGTGTTTGCCTAAGTATCTTGTGTCTTAGATACTTTAACTGAGAAAGACCCGGAAGTCTTACAAATGTCTCCATTAGTTTCAAATAAGATCTCAACAATGTCTCAAACTGAGCTCAGATTTGCCAAGTCTGAGATTTGCCAATCAAAAGTCAATATTACAGAAGATTTCAATATGAACTCGAACTTTACTCATCAAATACAGATCATTTCATCTACAATCTACATTAATTTTGCAGCTCTGTGTTTTCAATGTACTTTAACAAATGTCTCATTTGTTTCTGTTTAATTTCTCCTGTAAAACACAACACAGAGATCTCCATCAAATCTTCTGTGCTATGAAAGAGCAACCTCTGAGAAGTACAGTTTTCCTCTGGGTTTCAGCCTGTGGCACAAAATCAGAGCTTTGTGATGGGAGTGGACCAGACAACATCTCACCTCAGATCTCTTCCCACTTCAAGTTTATTAAGGTAAGAAGCTCATCCATCCAATCCGCCTCACTCCAGCTCGTACAGACAGCTCAGGTCTGCCAGAAGAGAGAATCAAGCCAATAATCTCTGCAGTTCTGCATGTGAGCGAGAGAGAGAGAGAGCGCTGCACCTGCTGCTCAAGGTTTGGATGAGATGGTGCTGATACTGTTTGGCAGGTTTCACTGGTACATCAGCTGCCAGAGTTCAGATCTCTCTCTTTCATGTGAAAGCCGTTTGAGAGATTGTGGACTGACGCCTGGTGTGTTTATCACTCATGAAGGACAAAACAAACAGCTCACAGATGGCACATAACAGACCAAACTACTTTGATGCATATAGCTAGTTACTGACTCCCCAGCTAACAAATTTAGCTTGTTAGAACATTTCTATAGAGGTTCCATTAAGAACTTCTGAAAGTTCTAAAAACGTTCTGTTTTTTGACGCTGTATTAAAATTATTACTTGGTTACAACAATGTTATTGAACGTTATTTGTTAATCTGTAACATTTTCATGTTTCACAAACTACTTAAATGTTTTTGATATATATGATAAAGAACGTTAAATAAAGTTCTACTAATGTTACTGCAAGAACTTTTTTTGATAATTTTGACAGAACTTTAAAGAATGTTAGCCAATATTCTTAGAACATTCCCTGTTAGTTGGGTCATAATCAGGATCGATGGAACTTGTGTTTTTTTGAACTGATGTGGAATACAGATTTAAGAGTGTTAGAGCTGAGATTGCTTTATGTTTACTCGTAGCTAAAAAACAATACAAAACCAAAAAATAATCTGCAGAAATATGCAGTCATTCATTTTATATACTTGTGTAGGTTCTTAGAAAAATATATGATTCAAAGTTCAAATTTGCAGTTTTATTTCTCACGTACAATAACACACAGCCAGTGAAATGTGTTGTCTACCTTATAATTTAGAATAAACACACTTTTAAAGACAAACAGTATTGTTTGTCTTTAATCAAACGAGCTGCTTTATCTCAACAAGGTTTATGGTCATTATGAGTTTTATATAATCACATCTGTTTTTCACCATCACTGAGTTCAAAGCAGATGATGGCTGCCATCCTCTACGCGACCATCACTGACTGAAGCACAACAACACCTGCTGATGTTTCTGAGGATAATCTGATGACAATGGGACAAACACAACATTTGAGCAGTTCATACGCTAACCTATAGACTTATACGATAACCTATAGACTTTTACGATAACCTATAGACTTATACGATAACCTATAGACTTATACGGTATACCTATAGACTTATATAATAGCCACAAGGCAATTTCAGATGACAGGCAGGACAATGCAAAAATATTCACCAGAAATCATCACCTTGTCATTTGTGTACAGTATTCTGCTGAAGTGATTTTAAAACAGGACATCAGAATCAACTGTGATTATGCAATAATTTGTTGAGAACACTGTATTGTCTTGCCCACATGAGCTTCATGTTCCACCACTGTGTAAACACATCCTACACTCGTCAGCGGGGCACGAGGTCAAATACACTCGCATCACATCACTCTCTGAATGTCTCATGCGATCAGAAAACCCTTCTGCATTCATTTTAATATCTCAACTGTCTCCTTGACAGCATATAGCGTATGGAGACTTCTGCTTCTCTACAGAATATAATCACATGACCCCTCTTGAGTTCCAGAAGAAGGTCTAACATTCTCACGTTGTGCAGAATGAAGTCGGTCATCATATAAGCTGATAAAACAATTCTCACTGTTTTTTTCTTAACTATTTATTAGTTACTCCTACTGTATTTTAATAACAGTCACAAATGTATCTCTGTTCATTTTTCCTGCGGTCAAGTTCACACCTAGATGGAGCATAACTGAGACTTCCGTTGAATAAACAGCAGATCTATAAGCAGATCTTAGCACCGGGTCATAAATGACCTTCATTTAATGTCCTCCATCCATATAATCTCATGGAACAGACATACAGAGACCTGGAGATTGCGGGTTCGTGTGCAATAAAACACGCATGCATCGGTGCACCCTGCAGATATTTGATGTCTATTGTCTGCTGCAGCAGGACAAAGAGCGCGGCGTGTTCAGAGCGCGCGCTCTCGCTGCACACATGCGCCCATAGCAACAGGTCCCCTGCCCATAGCAACCGCCAACGCTTTACAACGCCGCCACGGAACATCCAGCAGAAACGATCATATGCATCGTTTCGTGCAAACAACGATCAAATAATAATCACACGTATGAACGCGCGGGTTTATTTAATCATCAATCGTAAATTTAAAATAACATGAATTAGATTACCCGCATACACAGCATGACGGTTCAAATGCGCGTTTAGAGAAGAAGATCTGGTGATGACAGCGCGGATCTCACCTCTGAGAAGATCTCGACGCGTCCGGGTCTCACTGCGAGTCTTTAATAACGTTGCCGCCGTGCAGAGACACAAAAGCCGCAGCCGCTATTGTGTGACAAGCAGACGCTGCTGCTGCGCCTGCCATTGCGTGACGTCACTGCCGCGTCAGGCGCCTGCGCGTCCGCTGCCGTGTCACGCGCCAGGTAATGTATTTTACTCTGACCTCCAGAAGAGCGACATCAAAACGCGCGTTCGTGCACGTATATGCAGGAATATTTTTCAGTGCATTGTGTTTGAGCATCCACACTGCATGTACTGAAACAAGACCAGTGTCTTTAAATGCATATGCAGCGTGTTTTTTTCTCTAACTACCTGCCGCGACACGCTATCAATAGCTATAATAACACACTGTTATTGTTGTGAACACAATCACACATATTCTGCGGCTACATTGCGCCTGTTTAAACTAGCGCGTGTGTGTTTTAGTCATTTACAGTCAAGAACTGGCGTATTTTAAAAATGTCTTTTTGTTTAAGCAAAGATAGACCGGCTGGTCGTGAAGTTCAGAATCAAATATTTTCCTCCGCACTTTCTTTTGTTCTGTCTTTCTCTCTTACAGTGCTGGAGGCATTTCATCTGCTCAGACAAAATCTGTCTGTCATCCTGTTATTGTTTTCATTTCTCACTTCAGCATCTTCAGTTAAAGGCAGTGCGTGTGTGTATGAGAGAGAGAGAGAGAGTGTGTGTGTGTGTGTGTGTGTGAGAGAGTGTGTGTGTGTTAGAGAGAGAGAGTGTGTGTGTGTGTGTGTGTGTGTGTGTGTGAGAGAGAGAGAGAGAGAGTGTGTGTGTGTGTGTGTGTGTGGTTAGCTGCCCGGCCATTTCCTTCTATTGTTCAAGCTGAGACCTTGATGAAGGCTTGCGGCCACACCCACTCACACCAACACACTGCTTATACAACACTGTTACTATGGAAATCCACATGGTTGTACAAACGTTGCTAGGGTTATTTTTTGGTGCAAAAAAATTCTTAACAGTAAAGACAGATCATGTGTCAATATAACAATCATTTTTATATTGCTGGTTTATTCCTGAAATGAACCCAGTATTATTAGTACAAAATCTCACATGTATCGGTTCTGTGGTATATTACACAGTATAATGTACAGTATAATGCATGTTACATTGACGTGTGCTCAAGCTATTCATTTATCTGTCTGTCATTTGAACCCATGACCCTGGAAATGCTCATAGCATGAACCACAGGAAGTGCCCTTTGTTGTTTCCTCTTTGTGTATCTTGATTGTTGGACTGTTTACATTTAGCTGAATTGTCTAATATGGGCGGTAGTTTCATTGTGAAAACTTACCCCACGTAACTGAACTGAACTGAACTTAAACACATCGACCTTTTGTGACAAAACAGCCCGATTGCAAGAAATGTTGACAAAAAAACGTTCAAACAAATTATTATAAATGTAAAATAAATAAATCGAACCAAATTGGCCCTGATGGCTCTTATATATTGTGTAAACTGTTCTAGCATGAATAACTGATGGGCATAAATGTGAGTAAAATGTTAAGCTGCAGAGACTGAAGCTTTGTTTACACTAGTGCAGTAAAGATCTCCAGGCTGCATTTAGCCTGACGTGTGTGCATTACTGTAAGCAGCACATCTAACTAGATTTCTGCAGCACGCGTCTAATGCATCTGTCACCTGCACGTTTGGCTGCAGTCCATGTCAGTCCAGCTCGTAAGCACTGAATCCACTTTATACTGCACATCTCCCTGTTTGCCCGGCTAACAGGGTACATTCTTAGAATGTTGGCTAATATTCTCTTAAAGTTCTCTGAAAGGTTATCAAAACCATTCTTGCTGAAATATTAGTAGAACATTTTTAACATTACATATGATGTGTATCAAAAATGTTAATCTTAAATTGTTTGTAAACCTTAAATTGCAACGTTTTAAAAATGTTACAGAATAAAGGGTTTACATGTTAAATCTTATGTATGAATAGCATTCTTAAAAAATAACCTTAGTATAACTTCTAAAAAAGGGACGTTTTGAGCATTCTTAGAACAACCAAAATGAATAGTGTGTTTCTAACATTTTTTGTTACTTAATGGAAATGTTAGGCAAACGTTCTTCTGTGAGCTGTGTGGGTAGATATAGAAAGTGTTTATGAATGCTCATATGCACCTGAGAACTGAATGTATAACCAAAGTTAATCACTTTCCCTTATTCACTGCTGGTAACTGTGTTATTCACAGTTCTTACTGATATAACAATGCTGCATGTTTTTCTCCTGGACAAACAGCAGAAAGCAGATTCAGATATTATGTAAAGCGCAAAACAAAGACCTCAGTTTAAACAAGGTAAATTCTGAGGGCTATTTTTAACAAATCTCTCCTGGAGGTTTATTCAGTTGTAATATCCTACACACGGATTATCTCTCCAGCAGCTGAAAGACTGAAATGTTACAACAGCTGATCGTGGTGCTGTGAAAGAGGTTATTCTAGGACAAACAAGAAAATGGATAAACCTAATCTAACATTAATCTAATGTTATTATGGAGCAATATGTAACAACATCTTCAGAGATCCTTGTAATGTGATATAAGCAAAAAAATGGGTACAACAATATAATTTGGTAAATATCAAAAGACAAAAATAACAAAAACAAAAGTAATAATAAAAAATGTTTTAAGCCTTAACAAAAATAAAGAATCCTGTTAAATAATAGATTGTATTTTTGGCTGACTAGAAAATTAAACAAATATTAATAAGGATCGTTGTATTGCTCTGGAATTTTTTTTCCTACTAATATCTCTATTTTAAAAGATTAACAGATTACAGATACAGGAAAGTTATGCAATAAACAAAACAACATAAAAATAAAGGACAACAGCTAATGACACGTGTTGTTATTAATAATTTGAGGCTTCTGTTAAATCCTTAATGTAAATTCCTCAAATGCAGTTCAACTTGCGAGTTATGAAACGCTGCGTCTCTTCGATATGAGAATCCGCAGTTGCACACTCATGCCTGCAGATGGCGCCCTTGTAATGAAATACCCATCAAACTTCCCGTGTCTGGCAAAGCACGTCCCTTTATCCTAGCAGACATCATGTGACAGAATCCATCTCTCACACAGGTGGAGTTTGTAGAGGGACTGTCGCAAAGAAAATGTTGTCTGATGAGTACATCACAAGCATATATGAAGACGACAGTGGATTGTATTGCAACACTGACAGATATATTGTACACGTGTTCTCCTGAGATTTGCGTCAATAACTGATATAATCATCAGAAATCATGTCCATTACGTACAAAAAATGAAAATCGCAAGCTTTGAACTCAATGTCTTGTAGTTGTTAATTTCAGCACAAGGTGGCGCTGCTGCTTTGGGAAATCTGAACACGGAGCCTCAGAGAATCGTTCTGAGGGCAATGGAAGGCGGTTTTCATGCGTTTGTATGCAAAATTATATGTAATTTTAATTCAATCTCATCTGACTGGCTGTGGACACTTAATATGATGGAGGTGGCAGGAATGTTGCTGAATCTGTCACTGTTGTCATACTTGCGCCTTTTAGTATATTTTTCTAATAATTTACTGGACATTTCTAATGATTCTGTTACGTAAAAATAATATGTCAACATCGTTTTACACGTTTTTGAGTTAATGTGCAGGTGTTTAGTAGTTACACACACAGATGTAGGGATGTGATACTGTAGACTGTATACAACACACTGTCAGACATCACATAAACATCATTCTGTCATGTTCATATCAATATTATATTGATTTCTGCTCACTTTCCATTAAGTAACAAAAACATTAAAAATGTTTTTACACATTGTATTGACACTATTGCTTGATTATGAGAAATTTACAATTCTGTAATGTTTTTTAAACATTCCACTAACAACTTAACTGTTCTGATATGTATGATATATAACAGTATGATACATAACAGTTTATAGACTATTTTATGTTAGCTGGTAAGGTCCCACCCATCTCTAGAATAAAACAGCTTTTCTGTTTTGCTGTTTACCAAAAACAGAAACACACTCAGAGTTGCGTGAAGTCTGACAGCCTGTAACTAAGAGCATCTCTGAGGAGTCCAACACAGCTGTGAGAAGATCTTAAAGACATACAGCTAATTTTTAAATATTCTTCCTCTGGATCTATATACTGTCAACAGATAACACAAATCGCAAACGACAGCAGAGTTACAATGACAAATACCAGATTTTATAATGCCCTCGATCAACGGCTGGTTTTCTGTCCTGGAAAGTCATGAATCAAATGATAAATAAATTCAGGAAGACACACGGAAAGATAAGTGTCGTTAGATCAGAATTCCAGGAAGCTGGCTATGATTGATGAAGCTTTTAATATAGTTTATGAGCTATCCCATAATGCTTCTGTACCGACACTGAAGTGAATTTACTGTATGCGTCACCACAATAGCAGTATGTACATAATTGCAATCGATGCTGCTCTAATCAATATGTAATGGATTGCCTAGAGGGTTCTTAAGCAGACGAACATGATTTAAAGGATGCTGATATGTTAAATGTCTCAGCGGGATGCTGTGATGAAGTGTACATGTGGACCTTCTCGACTGATCTGTCTGCAGCACAAATCAATTTGGACCTGAGAGAAAAGCAGAACAGGATTATGGACACAGAAGAAGGTAAGATGCAATCCGTACTTTATTTGGTTAAAAATAAACAAAAAACAGTTATTGAGCAAGTATATATATCAGATCAGGAGTCAAAACAGTCTCCTTACCCAAGACCAGCTTATTTATGTTCATGCATGAAGATGCTTTTTGCCCCCATACTGGTGTAGTTATTGCCCCTACCAGCAGGGGCTCACCTAACCACGATGACCAGTTACCCCTGAGCCCTTGATTATTACAGCTGACCCAGGAACAGACCAAGACACATACTGAATTATTTTCCACATTCCTCAGGTCATATTGTTCGTGTGCGATTCATACTGATTGCTTTTGTTCAATAGGAAACAAACATGTGTTTTTAAATATGTATCCCGTCATCACTGTAATTTCCTTAATAATGCAACGCTTAAACTCTCTCTCTCTCTCTCTCTGCAGGAAAACGTCTGTCTGTGACACACATTATACAACTGACGATGAAGATGATGGTGTGTCAAACATGCAGTGTGCAACTCTCTCTCTCTTCCACACACACACACACACACTGCTGGACTACTTTTCTGGAAGTGATGGTACTAGAATACCAAGTGCTGTTTTCCAGTTTGGATACACTCACCATAAACGCTTAAAAACCGTATAAAATCACATTCTGCTGAAGTTGTATTCCGAGCATGACGTAATTACTTCTTATAATACGTTTGCAAAATCATTTTTCAGTATTTTCGTCAGTCTAATACAATGTGCAAATGCATTTATTTTATTTAATGTGTTTATATGAAGGGAACGTCGTGATTAAAGCATCAAATTATTTGAGCACATTATTTCTACTTGATATTTTACTTGGTTTTGAAAAACGTTGACAGGTTACTGCCTAAGTTAACCAAATCAATTCACGACTAATCATAAAACAATATATAGATTTGATCGGAAAACGAATCGTTAGATCAGTCGATTGAAAGTCGATCGGAATAAATAATCGTTAGTTACAACCCGACCGTAAAGCTCATAGACACATAAATAAAGAGAAGTTTCCGTAGAGCCCGTGTGCATCCGCGCCGCTGTGTGGCCCCGCCCGGGAGGAGTGACTTCAGACCGGAGCTCGAGCTCCTCAAGCCGTTCGGTTCATGCAGCACGGGAAGCGCGCGACGCATCAACGCATCGTCCGCGATTCACGCTCGGAATATAACGGCGGTAAGCGGTAAGTGTGCGCGCACACGTCACCGTCCGTTCCCACATTTGAACTCTTTGTACCGGGAGCCTCCGCGGAAACTGCTGGAGAGGAGACATCGCGTTTTTTCTGTCCTCGGCGTCTGTCGGAGTCAGACACGGAGGGGAGGAGGTTCCTCTGCCGCCTCCTCTCGCTCCTCACTAACTTTCTGAACGCATGTGTCCGTTTAACGGTTCGTTTGGCTCATTCGGTGTTTACGGTGACATTTGCAGCTGGAGTTTGTTTTCGCGACGGCGGTTCTCTGCGCGTTGACTTTGGGGTTAAGTTGGGTCATGTTGAGGGAGATGTTGTGTGTTTGTATTGATCCGAATCTGTCTATAAAGCAATACGTGTGTGTGTGTGTGTGTGTGTGTGTGTGTGTCTGAGGTTCCCGCTGTCAGCGGCCCCGTTATTTAGTTCTTCTCATTCGCGACACATTCAGACCGGACTCGCGTCAATCAAACCGCACCGTCGATGTCCTCACGAAGTTTGATTGTTTTTTCTTATATTTCGCCCTTTATTTAATCATAATTCACGGTTATTGAGGCTTTCGTGTGCATTAAGGCGTTTTATTGTGAATTGTACGCAACTACGTGCACTGAGTTCCCCATTTAACGGGACGTGAACCGTTCTTCACCTGTGACTGTATTTAATGTATGTAAAAAATGTTTGTAAAAAAATATGTCTAAGGTTAAGATGTAGATTTTTAGTTCGTTTTTATCTTTTAAAGTACTCTGGGGGCAACCATGGTACAGTGGTATTAGATAGCATTAACCTGTTAATTTAGTTATGTAATACTTAACTATATTATGGTACTAAGATTTGTCAGGTAGGTGAACTAACAGAGCACCTCCATGTGTTGTAGTTGGTAAAACGTCAGAAGGAAATTATAACGTGTGAAGCGACTGATATGTGATGGATGTTTTTATAATGTTAATCTACTCTATTGAAAACGTGAAGCTGAAGATATTAAGGTCAGTATTTGTCAAGGATACGATTAAGCACATTGTTAAAGATGAACCGAGGGGTTCAATGGCATTTACATCGACTCTTCTCTCCTGATGATGAGTTGTGCTGCTCTGTGACCTTTGATAAATGAAGTAATCTTTGATAAATGTGTTTATCCATGTGTAAGTGACTGGTGATGCATCCATATCCTTGTTCTACAAGAACAGGAAACCCCGTCTGTCTGTCTATGTGTCTGTGTGTGTGTCTGATTCGCTTGACGATGTTTTGTCATGTATGTCTTACATACTTCCAAACACACTGTCAGCCATCATACAAAACACACTCACCCCTCCTGGCTGCAGACATGTATTGACCTCATTTTAACGGTTGGCTGTTTTGGTACTCTGTCATATGTTTACTTTGTGTAAATTGTTGCCATGTTAAAATATTAAGACTTAAATCTCGTGATATCGCTGATGTTTTGGTTGTGCTATCTGAGTTTGATCTGCTAATAAGACATTTCTGCTTATAGGATTATTAAATTCATTCATAATGAGAAATGAGGTCGTGTAATCGTAGGAGTAGGTAAAGATGACGGGTTAAACAGATTGTTGTATGTGATCAACAAGCGCAGACATCTTAGGAGTTTTTACACACACACCTGCTGCTGTATAATCTATAAGTAACATTTGTTTGTGGGGACCTTCAGTTTAGTGGTGTCCCGAGTTTACATTGTGTCATTTTAATCTGGGGTCAGACCTATTTACACTGTGATTTACAGCTTAACTGTGGGTGGATCAGATTAAGAGACGCTCTGTGTGTGTGTGTGTGTGTTTGTGTGTGTGTGTGTGTGTGTTTGTGTGTGGATGATGCATCTAGTGTCTAGTTTAGGTTTGGAGAAGCAGTTTTACCCTAAAGCAGACTGAATGCTGGGATTTCTGCCAGGATGTTGCTTTCTGGGGCTAATTTTGAGGATCCTAAAAGATTTGTTTTGACATCGGACAAAATTGGCAGTCTTTAATCCGCTACGCTCGCTGACGAGCTGCTCATTGCTTTTGTAATACATTTTTGCCTGAAATGAAAAGTTCTAGCAGAAATGACTGTCGTGCAGTGCTGTGATGACATGAAGCCCGTTTTATGAGCGACTAACAGAAGCAATTGTGTTTGAGAGGGAGAGACATTACTTGAGTTTATGTGTACCAGTATGTAATGTACCATTTCATATTCTTGTGTCAGAGGAATCCAGTGCTCAGTCATAACCAAAGCAGCAACACTTTGTCATACAGTCTGATTTATACGACAGGTGATGTTGTGCGAACTGTCTGTGGTGATACTGGGGTCAGAAACAGCCAGTAAGTACAGAAAAAACAGATTGTATGTACACAGCTTCACTGGGAGGTTGGTGTGTAGCATTGTGAGACATCACACAGATTTTTGTGCTATGTGTAAGACTAGGTGTCTGTGTTCCACTCTTCTCTACCGATGCCCTTAACGAGATGCCAAATGGATGTTTGCTAATGCTGAGGTAGTGTGCACTGCTGAGGGCACATAGCTTGTGTGTTTGAAGACAAGACAGATATTTATCTCCGGTCCTTTCACGACATGCTGCATAAAACTGCAGTGCAGTCACAGTGTGCTTGTGTTTACATGCGTTGCTTCTCCATGTGAGATTCAGTTATGAGGACACCCAGCCAATCAGATACCGTGTTACATCCGGTACAGGAAATGACCTCACACGCAGGGCCAGTAATGGTAGGAAGCTGCTAGATTTGCAGTAATTAAGTAGAGCACTTTTCCTTGCATTGTTGTTATGTGAGCACAGACCGACACACATAAATACTCGTACAATCACTTTAAAATTCTTGTTGCTGAATAAAAATATTACAGTTGATTCGATGTTTAGAATCAGAAGCAAACTAAACAAGCATTGCTAAACAAACATGTTATTGTTGGCGTGAAGTGATAACATATTTTGCACATTGTTACGTTTCCTTACTAACATTGTAACACTGTCATTTTTTTATGATCACTATATAAACATCAAGTGTAGAAAAGAAGTTAGTTTATATGTAGTTATGTACATATGTACAGGTGTATGTTTTGATAAGCTGAAGATGACACATGCAGATGACACTGAACCTTATCACAAATAACCCGATCAAAATTGTAACTTTGTAACAAAAAAATTGCCACCTGTAACTTTCTTTTGGGGCGTTAAAAATGCGCAAAAATAAATTGCCAGCTCACAATTTATTCCACTGTAAGCGGAAGGACAAACGCTCGGCGGCCATATTGCATGTGTGGCTGCTGAGGATAGTGGAGCATTTGTAGCTTGTTCTTACAGCAGTTGCTGCCACATGCATACAGCAGAATTTAAACTTGTCACGCACATTAATAACTCCACAAGTAACGTACAATTTTATGTTTTAAGCAAACGCAGAAGTTACAGACTGCGGTTTTAAAAGAGTCGCCGGTAGTGTGACTTCTCTGTAAAGCATCAACCACATTGACTTGACTCGCAGTCTAACGATGAAGAACTTCCGTTATTTGCAGATTTATGAAGGAAACAACATTGATTGGGGAAGTTCAGCATCTAACACATTTAAATAGCTATTTATGCACCTGTAAAACATTTATGTGTGTTAGGTCTTCAGTAACAAACAACACAAATTAAACTGTTGCTTCGTTACGGTTGATGCGTTTCTGAATCTTTCCTACAGATGCTGAATCACTAAACACTGATGCTAAACACTGTAGTGTCTGTAACTATACAAAACACATGAATATTTATTGAGGCAGCATTGAGGTAGCTCGTGATTGGTTGTCTGTTGCTAAACAGCTTGCGGTAACATTATAGTGTCGAATTGTTTTTGCCCCACAACACACTTTAAAAATGCGGCAGGAATGCGGTGCCAAACGGTGCTTTATGGTTAAAATAGGCCTGTGAACGATTTTAGCACTGCGGTGATATTGTCAGGAAAAGTAAAAAATAATAAAAGCCCCATGTTTAGTTGACTTTCATTATCAGTCATCCAACTAAAACAAGCTGTTTTTTAGAAACCTGGTTCTTCAAAGGCATGCGGTATATAGTAACCTCCAACCAGCTTCCCTTTGGTGTAGGCTTGTTTGTTTATGATCTATCTGTGTGTGTCTGTGTTTCCTCTTGCCCCACGGTTTCAGCTGAATCAGGTTTGGTATGTGATATGTTTTGAGTGCTACTGTTCTGCAGGAGATGCATGCTTCTCTTGTACCTTCCTGTACCAGCCCTGCTGCAGCTCAGCCGAGGGTGTGTGTGTGTGTGTTTTGTGTATCTTTGACAGTGCAGGAAAGTTAGCATCACCCACCGCTAGAGTGGTTTGCATTGCAGTAATTTTGTGTGAGCGCATGTACGGATGCATGCATGCATCTGTGTGTGACTGTCTAATGTCTCTTCCCGGTTGCAGAGTGACCTCATTATTCAAAGCCGACGGCAGATGCAGCTTCACAGCCGGCAGCGCGCCGAACGCATGCATAATTTACTCGCCATTTAATATGGTATTTTCATTTATTTGCGGCTTCCGCGTTCCTTCTGCAGGATCTGATGTTCTGGCTTGGAGTCCTTTCGTTTTAAAAACATTTTTCCCTGCTGCGTTAAAACGTCTGTCCAGTGTAAAATATTGATGAGAGCGAGTCAGTCATGACACTAAAAGCGTGAGTTTTAAAACTGGCCAAAAAAAGACCAATCTTCCGCTTTGAGAGACCGATCGCGCTCACCGGCGTTCTTTAATTAGCTTTAAATCTGGAGAGAATCGCCCGGCGTGTCTTCAATTTAATTTGACATTTAGACGAGGTTTGGAGGAGATAACAGCACAGTTACGCTGAGCTGGGGGTTGTGGGAAGTTGGTATGAAGAACAAGGTCTCTGTGTGTGTGTGTGTGTGTGTGTGTGTGTGTGTGTGTG
>JAZGTJ010000439.1:0-26998 GCA_036877575.1 Botia almorhae | reverse complement strand
TCACTACTGTGTGTGTGCGCACTTGGATGGGTTAAATGCAGAGCACAATTTCCGAGTATGGGTCACCATACTTGGCCTCACGTCACGTCCTTTCCTTTCCTTAGATGCGATGCCTCTGCTCTGTAGATGCGATGCCTTTGCTCTGTAGATGCGATGCCTCTGCTCTGTAGATGCGATGCCTCTGCTCTGTAGATGCGATGCCTCTGCTCTGTAGATGCGATGCCTCTGCTCTGTAGATGCGATGCCTCTGCTCTGTAGATGCGATGCCTCTGCTCTGTAGATGCGATTAAAAGCTGAGTTTCACTCTGGTTTGAGTGCTGAACTCTCTGTGTGTTCATCCAGGGATTTGTCATTCTGGCTTATTTATTTTGACATTTGAGGAAACATCACAGATATGGTGGTAATTTAGAGCAGCAGCAGCCACACGGGAGACTGTTGATCTTTCTGCACTCATTTATATTCTCTCTGGAGGATCATAAAGAAGCAAGACGCTACAGTGATGTTTATACTGATTTAATTAATGCAGGTCGGCAGAAAACACACGCTGTTATTGAGCAAGATTTATTTCAGGTCACTTCACAAATCAATGTGTGGATTCACTTTTATCTGATGTGTTCCTGTAGACAGACTCGCCAACCCTTGCGAGGACAACAGATGACACCAACTCTGTATCAACATACAGAACAGACACATGTATCATGTATTTTACATCTGTGATATGAACGTTACTTTGACAGTCACCTCTAATAACAGGTTGCTGTGTTGAAACAGAAACACGCACTTTTCCGCAAGCCTGCGTCAAACCCAAACATATTGCGAAAGCTCTACGCAAATCAACGTTCTGTTCTGTATAACGAATGTGATATTGTCCATCATGTGTCTGTTGAAGCAGGTTTACAGACAGACTGTAAGTGGAGCTGAAACTAGCAGATAAAAGACCGGCTTCAAATGAAAACTGTAAAGAAATCGCTGACAAAATGGGTTTCATTTCCATTTTGTCAGCGATTACAATTTTCATGTATAAATTTATACTTGACTTACCCAACAGCATTTTCTTGTAGCAGCTGTACTTATATTACAGACTGTACACAAGTATTATTGGTATTTTATTAGTGTATTACACTGTATTGTACACTGTAACGTACAGTATATTACTGTCACTGTGTCTTTTGTTGAATGACATGAATGACTGGAGTGTGGTTTTGTTGCTCACACTGTCTGTCTGTTTCTCCAGGTTAAGGATGAAGGGTGCAGGTTTGGCAGGGAGATGCAGCCCCTGCTAGACTCATCACCTCACCACCGTCATCCATCCCTCTGCTGTTCCGCCCGCACCACTCACCTGTAGTCCAACATGGCCAATCACATGGAGCTTCTGACGGAGCTCCAACAGCTGGACAAGGTGCCCAGCCTGGAACGCCTCCGCGCAGCCCAGAAGCGCCGTGCGCAGCAGCTCAAGCGATGGGCTGCCTACGAAAAGGAAATGCAAAACAAGAAGCGCAAGGCCGACAAACGGCGCGGCAACGGTAACCATGGAAACGCCATGGAGAACCGCAAAAGAGTTTCGTTTTCGGCGAGCGTAGCTTTGTTGGAGGCCTCAGCGAGGAACGATCCAGATGAAGGTGAGACTGTGTGGACGGATGTGTTTTGATGTGCTTTAAGTGTGTAACCAAAAGGGTTTAAAGTCAGTGTGAATTGAAAGTGACTTCAGTGTTCTGATGGAATTCTATGTAAAATGGAGGGCGTGGCTTGTTTTTTCCCCACTGAGAATTGATTGGCTCCAGAAAAGTAGGCGTTTCAAAGCTGGCAGCAGACTGACTGTTGGAAGGGAGTGATTAACAGCTTTGGTTACACCCAAGCTATCAGGCTGACATCATCAGAGAAGGTCTGCCCTTTCAGAGGGGAAGTACATTTTTAGATTTGATTAAAGATTATGAGGGCACATGAATATGATGTGCACAGATAATTTTTTACTATAATATTCCATAAAAAAATAAGAAAAGTCGATTTTGATTTCATGGTGACTTTAACAGGGTTTTTAGTATGTAATGTGACCGAACAGACTGAAATATCAGTTGTGTTTGAAGTTCACAGTCGACGGTCTCACAGGTTTTTGAAAGGTCAACGCAATCGAGTTGACGGCAGTTTGTGTGATCAGACATCTGGCCCTTTCATTTAAGTAGCTGCAGTTTATACTTCAGTTCTGGTAATTAATGGAAAGGGTTTGTTTTTACGAAAGCCACTGAACGACGGGTGACCTTATAAAAGCGTTCATGTGTGTGTCGTGTAAAGTCGTGTCACAGCGTAAAGTGTTTTAACAAACAGCTGGAAAGCGAACTGTTGTGCTCGTGTCTGTGTCAGAGTGCTGGTGACCGCAGACACGTCTCAGTTGCTTGTCTGTGGTCGAGGGCTCTAATTCCTCACTGGCACACTCATCGATGTGATGGACTGAGAGCTGCAGTCAAGTGCTTTTCTATTCCTCGGACTAAAAGCCTGCGAACGCTCTGCAGTTATTGTCTGCAAAACACCATAAAAAATATGAAGCCATTTTATGGAAACCCTGCCCAACACTCAGCTATTCCCCCAGAGAAAACAACGTGTGTGCGCCGCACTCACCAGACCAGCACTGCGCCCACGCTAGAACTGCGCTAGCATTGCAGTACAGGCTGGATTTGCTCACTTTAATCCCATCAGATTATCAGTGCCGCGTAATCTCAGATTACACTCGGTTTGATGGTGCTATTTTTTGCCCAGACTAATAAGTGATACTAGAAGTAATTTTTGGCTAAATATGTTGTTAAGGATTCGTGTCATACTGTTCGAATCCGAATGAAAGCACGTTCAGCTTTTATGTTTTCCCATTTTGTTTATCAATTTAAATTTATTTTTTTCTGATATAATGACACTGTTTGATGTTGCTTTTGCAGGAAAGTAATTTTTACATTGCTGTTTATTAGTGGCAGACGTTTCCATGACAAATCATTAAAATAAACATTTAATGAGAGGGAACTAATGAATTCAAACAGCAGCAACACTCTTAGATGGGCTGTTGTCATACAGTGTGTTTGGGTCATGTTTGCTTATTATTTGTAGTAAATAACATCCGCTGATGGAAGGGTGGTTTTGATTCCTGTCGAGTCATTCTGCTACTAAAACCCTTTTTAATCACAGGAAGTTGATTTGCATTTACTGAAGGAGAAGCAGTGTGGCAGGTCGGGATTCATAAACAGACTGTTTTACAGTCAATATGAAACTGAAGTTGCTACGTTTTTTCTTCCCTACGGTGATGCGTGTCTGAGTGAAACGACTTCTGGACAGAGAAACTAATGTAGTGCAGGACTTGATTTCTATTGGATTGTTAGACGTTGGAGGGATATAAACTGCCTGGCCATTGGACAGTTAATATAGCCACGCCCTCAGGGAGAGACGTGTCATTAAGAGAAAGGCACGGATAAATAATTTGTAATGAACACTGTAATATTTCACTGCAATAAGTAAATTTTGATTTCTTGGTGACTACAAGCTAGCCAGACATGTGCAAACACCACTTTTTATTTAAGTTTAATTGACGCTTTTTTACTGAAGCTTAATACACGTTACCTCAAAGCCACTGATCGTAAGTTTTACAATGCTTGCTTTGAGATAACTATAGATATTTTTGATCTACACATTGTTATGCGTGTATGATTGACCGAACGTGTCCAAAAGACGCATCGTCTCGTTTGCAATGTTTAATTCATGAAATGACCGTCATGTCAGCGAGACAGGCTCTGAGTGCTGCTGCACGATGATGGAGAGTGAATGCATGAAAGAGAATCGACTCTGTCGTCTTATGAAATAGAAGAGAGAGAGGAGGACGAGAACGCCACTGAAATCATCTTTATTTCTATAGACAGCCGTGATGAGATATAGAGAAATGCGGTTTTATATAACGCGTCTGTATAATTTGCTCTGTGGGCATGTACAGACATTTCCCCCCCCAGGATATATAGAAGCCTCATTCTATCACACCCACAGCTGTGGGGGAACACAATGAGTTTTAGTGATCTAATCACAGCTGATTGACCGTGTCCAGAACGCGACCTGAAGGTGGTTTGATGCCTCAAAGCAACAGCTCACACAGAAATGACAATCGCTGACTTACCCCCATTAACATCCTGCAGAACACAAAACATGTTTAGCAGAACTGATGCATCTATAAAGCAAAGGTAGGCTGTGAGGAGGTGCTGTGAAGATCCACCACCACTGATTCAAACCTGTCGAGAACCAGTGTGACATCATCACTGACATCATCACGTGCCGAATTAAGCATTGGCAGAAAACAGTTAAAATTGATGGTAAGATTTCCGGCTTTGTGTGTGAAGCAGCCGATTCAGATTTATCCAGCGATTTTAGGAGATTTGGAGAGTACAGCACATGACTCACATGAAGGACTTCCGTGTGACTTCATGATGCTTTTTGAGGTTCATTTTTAATGGCGCTCATTCCATCTTCATTCTGCGTGTCATCGTCAGAGTCAGGGACGTTTCTTTTATTTTATAACTGAATTATTACTTTCATAACCGTCTGATCATAGATCCTGTGGTAGAATGTGAATGTTTTTATCATGCATATAATTTTTAGGTGTTTTTACACAAGTCTGTCTGTCCTTCGTCTTTGTTCCAGTGCTGTAGGTTCCTGTCATGGCTTCTCACATTTAGTCTGTCATTCAGTGGCCGATCTCGCTGCACCTGCCGTCACCCCTGGTGTCGCTTTCTATAATGGCTGCTAGATTGCACACTTATGTAACTGCAGGCCGCCTGGAGTTAAGACTGATTGCTTTTCTTTGGCTTGAGCTTTGACAGGCGGTCGATGACAAACGACTCAACAGAGGTCAACGATGCCATCAGAGAGAGATCGTGAATTATAAGCCTCGGCTAATGGACAGTGTTTACATTTGTATTGATTTGTGTTATCAAAATAAATCTTTGGATGAATCTAGATTTTCAAGGCATAAATTGACCAACAAAAAGGTGGCGGCACAGTTTCCCGGAAGTAAATGTTTGTTTATTAGTCGCAATGATGACTAATAAACGAATATAATAAACTAATATAATTCGCTCTGTGCGCTTACTGTTGTGTCCAGTTATAAGGATCGAAGCAGCTTTCATTTTCTGTTTCAACTCCGTACAGGTGAAAAATTCTGCTGCACGGTTTGTGACATTATACTGATGCTTACGTAACAAATAGATTTTATTTGAATCTGTATATATGTGAGAATGTTGTTTGTTACTGGAATCTAAACTTCTTCAACACCCAATATTTTGACCATTTCAGTGCTGTAGAAATATATTTTTTATGACTGTTCTTTTAGAGCCCTCCGTTGTGGATGCGAGTGTTATGTTGTTGAAGTTGTCCTCAGATCAGTCACTGCCTGATACTTCACGATCGCTTGGTTGGAGGTCCTTTTTTTGATCTGACACGCTCTAATCTGATTGACTGACATCATTTCCTGTTTTTTACCAGGTTGGTATGTTGAGCACTTTTGGGAACGCAGATTGTTCAGAAACAGGGTTGAGCCGGCTGTTTAAAACTCTTTCTGAAGCCTGTGTGATTTTAGGTATTTTTGTGATTACAGACTAAAATAATTAATAATTATAAATTAATTATAAATGATAAATTAATAATTATAATCATTTTAGATCTAGTAATACTCTGTCTCCTCTCTTCACATGTACGCATTTGGCAGACACTTTTATCCAAAGCGACTTACAGTTCATTGAAATTATACGTTTTGGCAGTGCGTGTGCTCTCTGGGAATCGAACCCACGACCTTTGCGTTGCTAGCGCAATGCTCTACCAACAGAGCTACAGGAGCACCATCTGTGTTGAGCATCACTAACACACACATCACTGTGAACTGGGTGATAGACTTTCGAACCGTTTTCTGTCACACTCGACACGTGTGATGTAAATATGATGACACACAGGAAGAGTTGCCGGCCTCTGTGAATCATGCAAGTGTATTTGTTGCGCTTCGGTTTGCCCTGTTGCCATCACTGTATTCTAATGTGTGGTTTTTAGTGACAGGAGAAATGCGACTGTGTTTGTGTGTTTTCGCTCATTAAATCTACTTTAGGTCACTCTTGATTGGCTATCCTCAGGCCCACTGTCTCTGTACCCCACATATCTGACCCCGATGCAGTGGAACACTTCAATTTACCAGTTAGTTCACATGCAGTACCAGTCTGAGCTAACAGCATTAATGACAGAGAAATAATGTAGGTCAAAGCAGAAGATGCCCATATCTGTGAAAATTCATGCCAAGGCAATAAATCCTTCTTAATCTGAGGCTGTGTCACACGCAGACACACACACATAGTGTGTGTGCGCATTTGTTTCATGCATCAGGTAATAAGGGTTGACATGATTTCAGCAGGCGCTTTGTTTCAAAATGTCGGTTTGTTTGTGAACTCCATTCCTTCAGTCGTTTGATCTGTGTGTGTGTGTGTGTGTGTGTGCGCGCGCGCAAAATCTGCTCTGCCTGTTTAGCAACACTAGATACACCCATATATTCCCTTCCCATACCACTGTTTGTGCGTGTTTGCGTGATGTCTGTGTGTGTGTGTATGATGTGTTTGTGTGTATGTGTCTTGTGCACTGTGTTTGTGCGCGTGTTGTGCGTGTGTGTGTGTGTGTGTGTGTGTGTGTGATGTCGGGAGGTGGAGTCAGTGTTTGGCACTGTTGAGTAATAGCTCTGGTTTAGATGCCAGCAGAGATCAGCTGATAACAGTCTCATTAAGAGGCAGCAGTGATTCCCTTGTGAATTTACTGTTTATCACATGTGATGGAAACAAGAGTGCTCACTGTTATCACACCTGTATATCACACTGAGCTTATGTCAGAGTAATGCCCTTTTGTATCATTTATTTATTACTGGAGATTGTATCTATATAAAACTGTTCAAATATTATTGTATATAAATTTGACCCATGTAAACGGCACTGTTCCTTGTTTCGACTTGTTTGGCACACATCTCACTCTGTATTTGTGCATTAATCCGTCGTTCTTTGATGCACTCAAGTAAAGACTCATGTCTTTAGTCTTATAACTGCTGTTAATAACTAAGACTGACAATGTTTGTTTTTGGGCTCGTATTTTTCATCTGCTCTGAGCGGATCTTACCGTTTGAAGATGTTTTGTTTACTGTTTTTAATACGCGAAATCATGAATTTTACATTAAATCCGCTTAAAACCTCAAAAACACAGACGTTCAAACATGTTTGTCATTGGTTTTAATGTGCTTTAGATGGAGGGAAAACTCGCATAAAAGATTGTTTTTTCCTTTAAACCTTTTATGTGCTGACAGTCTGTGAAGCCTTTAACTCTACTTTAATGATGACATCACACATTAGTGCTCATTTATTATTTTACTGTCGAATGTAGCCTTCAAACATATCACAAGACAACACAAGAACTTAACCTTCAAACAACACAAGAACCTAATGAATGAATCAATGAATCTGTCTTAATCTGTCTGGTGGTTACAGAAATGATCCGCGTACGGATATTCCTGTTGTGTCTGATCTGAATCTGTGCTATATAATGTTTGGTAAATATACCAGTTTTGTTGTTGGTATTCTGTCCTTGTAAGGCACTATATGGAGTATGAGCATGTACATGTGTTTGTTAATGGGCACAAATGCAGAACGTGTGTGTTTGGTTTGTGGATGAATCTGTCATGGCTCGTCTCTCGCTCATTTAAACCCACTGGGGTCCTGACACGAACCCACACGCAGCACAGTGGCGTCCTGCTCGCTGCCCGTTCCAAGCCAACCCGTCCCTCATCAGAGTTGCGAGCGCTGCAGCATCTCCGCATGCTGATAAGATGCAGCAGGCGGGTGTGGTTCTGCACTTCCTATGTCTCTGTTTATGGATGTCTGTTTTATCTTTCTGGAAACGTCTGCAGCTCCTCCCGGCGCAGGAATGCAGCCGCCACACCAAAATCTTTTCCCTGCACTGTTCCACAACAGAGTAGAGAATCTCCATTACTGTGTGTGTGTGTGTGTGTGTCTGTGAGGATTAGAGGATATCATCTGTAGAGTGACTTCAATATAGCGAAGCAAATGCGTGTCTGTGTGTTTCTGTGTGTGTGTGTGTGTGTGTGTGTGTTTCTGAGTGTGTTGCAGAAATTTGACCACACAACAGCAACATGATGGAAAACACAGACACTGACAGCTTTGTATAATAATTATACTACACAAAACCACACAGCCATTTGAGACGCCCGAATATTCTTCAGTTGTGTTTCCTGTGAGATCTGACACCAACAACTATTAGTTATGAAATAATAACTTACTAAAAATGAAACCATAACTTACTAAACTTACTTAAAATGAATAAGCTAATAGCGTCTGCCACAGTTAAAGGGGCCACAAGAGAGCCACTGACTTTAAATCAGATACTAAGAATGTCTGAAGCTCGCACGCTCTCTCTCTCTCTTTCTCTCTCTCTCCTCTTCTGTCCCTGTTTCATGGTAAATCTTGAGTTTTTCTGGTCTGTTCGTGTCAGAAATAGACATCCATTAATAGTAAGGGGTGTTGGCTGTTGACGGCTGCACAGATTAAAGTGATAGTGTGCGGCTAAAGGGACGAGCACATCAGAAGATCCTGGATCTCATAAAGAGCTAATGGGGACATCAGGGCTGCATTATCTTCATGAAAGTTTGCGTGTGTGTTTGTATTGTATAGTGAAACGCAGGCTGTATCGTAAACCTCACACACGTGTTTGAATGTTGAACAGACACCTAATGTCTCTCTCTCTCTCTCTCTCTCTCTCTCTCTCTGTCACACAGTGCGATACCTGCTGAAGAACAACATCAGTCCAGATCTGTGTAATGAAGATGGTTTGACAGCCCTACACCAGGTAATCTCTCACACACACACACACACACACACACACACACACTGTCTGCTTGTCCATGTGCTTTCTGTCTGTCTGTGCTGTCTCTCTGTCTATGCTGCCTCTGTCTGTGTGTCTCTCTGTTGGTCTGTGTGTGGGGGGTGATGACCAGCCCTGTAGACCTGCAGTTTGTTGAAAGACAGCCTTTGTGTTCCTCCACACACAGATTTCAGTCTTTCCATCTGTTTTCCCCAAACTCCCTCACACACGTTCTGTTTGAGCTGATGCACAGAATTCAGCTCAAGACAAACAGATGACGACTGTGTATCCTTGTGTGAGCTTCAGCGACTTACTGCATGTAAACAAAACTGTTTCGTCTGAATGTATGTTCTCATGTTCTTCATGGGAATAAAGGCTTTAAAATAAACACAGACATTTATGAAATTCAATCATTATGTGTAACAGATGTTGCTGTCATTCTACGCGTGTTTGGGTGTGAGTGTTGCATTAATAAATGCGATTTTTCTGGCACACCACCTAAAGCAGAACAACATTACAGATATCTGTCACTGTTCTGCATAAGAACCATGGCAACCAGCACCTCAGTATTGTTTTAGACCATCAAGCACCTTCAGAAAATGTACAAATCTTGTTTCTGGGTCATCACGATTAACTAGACTATTTGGACAATAACAAACTTAAATAACTTGGAACTAACTTCACTGAACTGATTGAATTGAGATCCAGAGTTCTGAAACGTGAATCCAAACAGAAAAAATCCATCCCCACCCAACACACACACACACAGCTGAAAAATCTCATTGTTTTGCTTTCGTTTTTGTGTTCAATTCCCATGGCATTGTAGTGTGTGTCTGTGTGTGTGTGTGTGTGTGTGTGTGTACGGGTATATGTGGTTTACCAGGACACAAATGTGTATAATGACGTGTGTATAACAATGTAAACATGGTTTGCAAAGACACATCCTGTGTCTCTATAAACCAAATAGCTTAAAAACATACTAAATGGTGTTTTTATTTAGTTTTTAAATGGCAAGAGTTTTCTGTGAGGGGCGGGGTTAGAGGATTTATTCAATACAAAAATCATTATGCTTATGGAGAGTCCCAGTAAACAACGTATGCAAGTGTGTGTGTGAGTGTCTGTGTTTGTGGTCATATTATCTTTGCCTCAAGTGATGTACTGTTAGCCAGACACCCTGCTGTATCTATAGTCATCTTTAACTCCAGTGTATTTTAACCCATGAGATTTTATGTACTGAAAACACAGCAGAATTAAAGGTTTCAACACACTTAACATTGTGCACATGAAGCTCTCTCTCTCTCTCACTCTCTCTCTGTTGTTGTCTCTCTCTCCGTCAGTGTTGCATTGATAACTATGAGAACATGGTGCGCATCTTACTGGCTCATGGCGCTACTGTTAACGCTCAAGACAACGAACTGTGGACCCCACTTCATGCTGCTGCTACCTGCGGACACACGGGCCTCGTCAAGATCCTTATCCAATAGTGAGTGTGTGTGTTTGTGTGTGTTTGTGTGTGTGTGTCTGTGTGTGTCTGGTCAGTGAGGATGAGTGTGTGTTTGTGTGTGTGATAGAGAGTGAGTGTATCAGTGAGGATGAGTGTGTGTTTGTGTGTGTGATAGAGAGTGAGTGTATCAGTGAGGGTGAGTGTGTGTTTGTGTGTGTGATAGAGAGTGAGTGTATCAGTGAGGATGAGTGTGTGTTTGTGTGTGTGATAGAGAGTGAGTGTATCAGTGAGGATGAGTGTGTGTGTGTGTAATCTTGTAATGTCTCTCTGCAGTGGTGCTGATCTTTTGGCTGTGAACTCTGATGGTAATATGCCCTATGATCTCTGCGAGGACGACCCCACGCTTGACATCATTGAGACGGCCATGGCAAACAGAGGTGAGCGTCCCCACAGATCCTCAGATGCTCTCTCAACATCAGCACCCTCAGCACCTGAGAAACACTGTCCTGAGGTTGCTCTGTTAGTTTGATGAGCCTTATCAGTGTGTGTCAGAGAGATTGACCTTTGACCCTGTGTGTTTTTCTCCGGTGTCCTCACAATGATCTTTCAGTGTTTTATCTGTCAATGAAATAGAGTCAGATTCGAACTCATATCACCAGCATTTGCATCATAGCTCAACGTGTTGCAACACAAGCGTGATCCACTGTACTGCAGCTCTGACACCGTATTTAAACATGATTGTAAACATATCGGGCAACATAAGTAAACCATTCAACGTTATCAGCATTCAGAACCAGATCAGTCCGTTTACACTGCAGCTCCAGATCTCGTTTTTGATCCGGATTAACAAAAGTACACGTCATTCACATCAACAGTGAGGGGTGACATCAAATGATTAGTGTGTTTTTTTTATTATATTGGAAAAAGTGATTCATTAATAACCAACATGAGTTAAGTTTATGTTATGAGTAAAAGAGTCAGTAAAACTCGTGAGTGTTTCTCCTTTACAGACACACACATCTCTTGGTAGCAGTTCTGTCTCCACCAATCTGAATTTGAATGAGAACTACCCCACCCACTTACTGTTTGATTGACAGCTGTATGATCCAATCCATGTGTGCATGACAGGCATCACCCAGGAGATGATCAATGAGACAAGAGCAGCAGTGGAGAGGAGGATGCTGGGAGATATTCAGAAGCTCCTGCAGGACGGAGCTGATGTCAACCAGCAGGACTCACAGGGGGCCGCGCTGGTACACACACACACACACACACACGTGCAGTAAATAATGTGTTTTGTGAGCCACCTGCAGTTTGACTTGTCATGCGTTTGTGATGATAATGGTGCTGATGAAAGAATGAAATTCTTAAAGTAATAAAGTTGAAGGTTTGTGTCTTTGTGTGTGTGTGTGTGTGTGTGTGTGTGTGTGTGTGTGTGTCTGTCTGTCTGTCTGTCTGTGTGTGTGTGTCTGTCTGTGTGTGTGTTTGAGAGGGAGAGACACAGAGAGAGAAACTTGGTTGTGTAAATCACAACCAAGAGTCATAGACTCTTACAAAACTTTAGAGGCAGGGTAGCAATTTTTACAAAAACATGTTTTGTTATTCTTGTTGAAAAGGGATCTAAATATATGTACCACAAAATTTTTAGCCAATCATTGAATTCGGTCCGAATCCAATGATTGGCTGTCCTACTTTTATGTATTTGCATACCTCCTTGTACCCAGTTTGTGCAGACAATCTTCCGTCATCAGGCCCCCCCCAACACACACACTGCTGTGATTTTTGCTCTAATTAACATGTTATATTTCTCTGTCCTCTTGTAAAGATTGATTGCTGCTTTTATTTGTTGAATATAAAATGTTTATGAATGTAAACTATGTTTGATGTAAACAGTCACAGTGTGTGTTTATTGTGGATCCGGTGTAATAAAGTCTCGCGTCGATGGACGTGTGTCTGTGTTTGATGTTTTTGCAGCTGCACGTCGCAGCAGCAAACGGTTACGCGCAGGCTGCAGAACTGCTGTTAGAGGGCGGAGCTAGAACAGACATGAGAGATTGTGATGGGTGGCAACCACTGCACGCTGCTGCATGCTGGGGACAGGTACACACACACACACATGCACACACACACATACACACACACACATTTCTTGTTGCATTTTATTTGTCTTTAGCTGCAGTCTGTATGCATGAGACTGCAGCCAATATTATTTAAGAGCTAAAATCAATAGTTTTATATAGGAATATATTATACATTTGTGGTATTAGTAGGTGTTAATTTCAACATCTGATTCAGAGAGCAGTATAGCCATTTAAAGGGACAGCATTTGCTAAATGCGTTACTAACGCTTTATTTTATGGCAATGGTTTAAACTGATTTATAATAGAAACAGATCCACAGTTAAATATGAAATATCATGTGATGAAGATCATTTTTAACACCCCCTACAGGTCCATGTGGCTGAGCTGCTGGTCTCACATGGTGCCAGTCTAAACGCCAAGACTCACATGGAGGAGACGCCCATAGGTACAAACCCCCAACTGATCTGCTGTTTATTTCCCCTCATAAAAACAGACTGAGATCTGCAGTGTCTTGATTCATAGCACTGCTATACCGACACACAGATTCACAAACCAGTCACAGTTATTATTGCTGATATAAAGCCCAGATGTGTGTGTGTGTGTGTGTGTGTGTGTGTGTGTTTAGATCTGTGTGAAGATGAGGATTTCAGGAATCATCTACTGGAGTTGAAGCACAAGCATGACATCATCATGAAGTCACAGCTGAAGCACAAGACGTCTCTGTGTCGCCGCACCAGTAGCACAGGCAGTCGCGGGTACACGCACAACACACACGTACTGACACCTGCTGGACATTCACAGACATTACACACACACAAAACACGTACTGACACCTGCTGGACATTTACAGACATTACACACACACACAAAACACGTACTGACACCTGCTGGACATTTACAGACATTACATACACACAAAACACGTACTGACACCTGCTGGACATTCACAGACATTACACACACACAAAACACGTACTGACACCTGCTGGACATTCACAGACATTACACAAACACACACACACACTGACACCTGCTGGACATTCACACACATTACACAAACAACACACACACACTGACACCTGCTGGACATTCACACATAATACATTGTGTTTATGAACAGCTAGTTATAAACTGTTTAACCCAACCCTAACCCACACTCTCACGCTAACACAATAATTTTTTAATGTAAAAATTCAGAGTTTTATTACAATCAAAAATGATTTATAGTGTTTTTACAAACAGGACTTCCCATTATAAACATAACATTCATAGCACTCATAAACATTCAAGAACTGTTACGTTATCAGTTGTCGATATTGTAAATGTTTTTAACACACTCTCTGTGTGTGTTTGAGCAGTAAAGTGGTGAGAAGGGCCAGTCTGTCAGACAGACATAACCTCTGTCGGAAAGAGTACCAGACAGAAGCCATCGTGTGGAGAGGAAGAGAAGAACAAGCGTCTGAGCAGGAGAACAGCCATCCGGTGAGGAGAAACCTTCTCTGTTTGCTCATACATTGATCATTCATTTCAGCTCCAAGTACAGGAATTCACTTCTGACATTCACACGACACGCTCACGGTCTGATCGCTGACGCGTGTTGCACACTAGAAATCGTACATCATCTTATATTTCAAATAACAATGTTTTGGTGCTTTTGTAGACGCAGACTGAAGAACCACAACAAACTACCGGAATACTGAAGGAATCCGTGCGACAGAACGGCGGTCTCTCTACTCCAGCACCGCCCACTTCTAACGGTGACCCTGTGACCCCTGAAGCTCATGACCACACCCCCTCCACCTCTCCTGAGGAGTCCAAGTCCAGAGATCGGCCTCAGACACTGTCTGAACTCAAGAAGCAGCGGGCCGCTGCCAAACTCCTCAACAACCCCATCCTAAACGGTCACCTAGGCAACGGCTCCACGCTGCCCGCGGAGACGAAAGCTGAGCTAGAAGATCCTCGCATGCCGCTGGTGTCGTCCAATGGCAGCGCGGTTTACTTCACCCCGGCTAGTGGAGACCCGCCCCTCCTGAAATTCAAGCAGCCAGTAGACGAGGAGGACCCCAAAACTCACAGCTGCTGCTGCGTCTCGTAGTCCCCAAAATTCCCAGAGTCTCGTTGGATGGACGATGATGGAGGCCAAATTAACTCAGTAGCAGAAGAGCTCACAGCCGCACGCTGGTGGATCCCCATATTTCACCTGCAGGTTCTCCAGTTACTTTCCTTTTCCAGTCTAAACCTGGAAGTTTCAGGGGGTTTTCCACGGAAGCACTGCAGGAGGAGGAGCGCAAGGAAATGTGTGTGAGGTAAACGAGATTATAGAAGGTGTGAGAGTGAAGAGAACAGAAGTAAACATGTGGCACTGTAAGGACTGAAGAGGTCCGAATCCTGCACGGGAAGGACGAGTTTTCCGAGCTTCTATTCGTCACACGGATTCATCATTCACAAATTCCCAATCTCACTGAATCATTTCTGCTTCACTTCATCACTTCCAACCCGCATGACAAGATTTTATTCAGTTCCTATAATGTAGAAATGTGCTTTAAAACCGTCATTATAACCATATCTGATTGACGTCAAAAGACAATGAACCGTTTACGCTGTTTGGAAGCACAAGTCGAGGAATTCTGTGCTCATATTGTCGTTTTGGACGTTGACAACAGATAAGAATGAAACTTTCCAGTGTCTGTGTTCTGTTGCCTGTGATGATCTGCTGTATGTGAGAGGCAACAGGGCCCACAAGTGTCGTGTACAGTATTTATTCAAACATGTGCATAGAAGCCACTGTACTATAAGATTCTTATTTATTGTATTGCAGAGAGATTAAGCGATTTATAGTGCCGGTGAGCGCTCTCGAATATCTGATGAATTAAAGATATCGGTCCGTCAGTCTGATTTCTTCAGATGTCAGTATTTTTGTATGTCAGTGTTAGTTCTTATGAACAGTTGTTTGAATCTCACGAAAACGCATTTGGCCCAAAATCAAGAAGAAAATTATTATGAAAAAGATGTTTTGTGTTGTTTCATGAGCATAAAGCACACCCCAGATGCTACAGTACAAACTGTCGCAATAGAATTTGTATTACTATTATCGAATTCTTTTTAGAATACAATTAAATGCAGTAAACTGCCTCTCTATCACCATCATTCTTTGAAACAGAACCAGAGGTTAATTTACGTATTTTCTGAATATATTAGTGTCACATGAAGCCAAATTGACATTACTTGGGAAATTGGACCCAACAGCTAATATGATAAATGATTATTTAAAGCTTACCGCTGTGAATGTGGGTAAGTCGAGGAGTTATGAACTTACTTAATAACTGATTTTTGTTTATTTGTATCCAAAGGATGTTACGGATTGCGGATTTAATTGCCACAAAAAATTGTTACAATGCAGATAATCTCAGTGGGTCCAGAAATATGTCATTATATATATTCTGGTTCTGTTGTCTTTTGGTTTTGGGGTAAAATGTGAACTGACTTTATTTCGTGAGATTCATCTGACTTTCACAGAACGCTGCCCTACATGTGCATCAGAGTTAAGACAGCTGCTGAGAGAAAAACACAACTTACATCGTAACCATCAGTGAATGCACATGCTCTGCTTTTATATCAGGGCTCAAGGGCTGAGGGCAGTGGGCGGAGTTTGAAGGAAGAGAACCATATCTTGTTAAGTTCTGCCTTGGCTTTAGTTCAGTGGGTAGTTTGCTTAAATCTCTCCTGTTGGGTGCCAAAGTCTTCCAGAAGGTCAGAAAGTCAGAAACGGCCAATGGTGTTCCAGTGACATTCTCCTAATCCCACCCTCTTTTCAACAATCGCTTCATTCATGCTTCACTTTACCGAGGAGAGAAATGTAAATAATCTTTGGAATTTTTTTTGTTCATGGAAATGATACTGAAATGCAATATGACAGTAATATTACAGTGGAAGTTGCTTAACACTGTTTGTGTCTGAGGCCAAAATATACTGACAATTAACTGCTTTTTAAACACAGAAAGACACGAATGAGCTTCGATGCATCTGGTATATGAAGGTGCCCGCGGTCACGCGGGATATAGACAAATATACAAAACTGTGTTGTCCTAACAGCCGTAGCGTACAGTATTCTTGTAGCAAATGTTTGAGAAATTGAATTAGAAATATGACTTATAGACAAAGGGATGTTTTTCTTCTGTTTATAGAGTCGAAGTTTTCCGTAGAACCGAGAGGAACATGTGACGACTCGGTCACAACAAAAGGGAATAAACTACTGATTTTATAATGATGACTGGCGCTATACAGATCACTGTATTAACATATTTTCAATAAACTGTATATTTTGATTAGTTTCTACGGCAGTCTGCTTTCTTCAGCTGTTTTTTCTCCTCACTGCCAACAACTCGCAACAAAACTTCCTCTGCATGTGGCCTTTGGTCTAATTGTTGCATTTCTAAACCACAGGCTGATGTTTCAGGAAGTTGATTGTCGAGCCATCAGCAAGATGATTGCGCTGGCAAACGTCCAGCTCCAGTGACTCAGCAACTTTGAAAACTATGCGGAGGAAGCGACTGAAACGTGCCCACTGTGTGAAACGAAAACCGAAATCATTACCAGACATTCATTGATGGTAGAGTGGGTCACTTCAGACAGGCTAGCGATAGCAAGCTAGCTTTGAAAGCGTAAGATCCCGCTCTCCTTTCAGAGCGCTCTCAAAAGCCACGCCTCCTCCAACACGTACGCAAACATAGTTTGACAAGCAAGTAGGACATCCTATTATTGCATTCAGACCTAATTCAATGATTGGACGAACATTTTATGGTCCTGCTCCTTCCACAGACAAAGGATTTAAAAGAAATAAAAGGGTGTGCATGTGTTTAATGCGACACAGTAGCCTTAAAGACTTTATAAGACACAGTTAAGATCGGGTGTGGACTCGTTTTATCTCATTTAATCTTATCTTTCATTGAACCATGTTAGTAGAATAATCTTACAAACTCCACCCAAACACACAAGTGCCTCATAATCTCAAAGAAACAGCTGAACTCATTACTCATAACTCTGAACTAAACCGCTTTACTCAGAAACCAACACGAACAAAAGACGAAACAAAGCCAGTAATGGCGATTCTGGCATTATTCCCCTTTATGTCGTTTAAAACATGAACAATCATGTTGCTTTTGTTTTTTTATGGTTTTCTTGTGGATTGTATCCGTTTATCTCTGTTCTTTATTTCTGCTTTTATTGTAGCGGTTCTTCAGTTAGCTTCAGTTATTTTGTAATCATTTACGCAATGAAGGTAAAAAAATCATGTCGTTAACGTGAACTATACTCTTGTATGTTGTACAGATACATCATGGGTCATGCACACCCATCTCAGCTGCAGTCAGTGTATTTAAACCGGTTAAATTAAATATGCGTGTTGTTGCACAGCAGCTTTACAGGAAAACTGTGTAAAAAAAAATAGGTTATGCAAAGATTTTATGCAAAAGTAGAACCAGTGAGCGAGCAAATGGCAGCTTTGAGAAACACTAAGATGCAAGTAGAGAATTCTGGGTTAAATCAAACTCAGTTTGGTGGGTCAGTTGTCTCCAGTTACTAATAGACTAGTACTAATACACAGTATTAGTAACAGTCATATAAGTCAGTTTGTATTAGTTTGTTTTTGGTATGTGTTAAATTGTTATGCTTGGCCATCAGATTTTTAATACACTGGAGTTATTGAAGAAGAGAGTTTATGTTCTGAATCATCTGTTTGTTCGATTCAACAGTGTTTATGTGTTTACTGCAGGAAAGTTAAGAGGAAACGGAAATGATTTTGCTGATTCACAGAGTTTTGTGCTGTTTGTGTAACAGAGTTTCTGACGTCTTGAGGTAAAATTGCCCACTGACCCAGAGTCAGTCAATGCACCTGCAGTTTTACCACAGCAGTTCTGATGATCTGTTTAACGCTGATCTGCGACCACCGATGCTCCTGTGTCATTAAAATAAGTAATTCAACGTGTTTGATGCTCACATGTTGACGGATAATTACGCGGCCTGGAGGTTTTGGAGATGATGATGTAACCAGAATCGTTACAAAGAACAGACTGATTAAACATAAGGCAGATGAGTTAAATGCACAAAACATGTGATTCTGTTCAAATCATTTGCAGGTTTTTCTTCAGCAGTTTGTGGAATCAGTGAAAGCTGATGTTAAAAACAGACTTCAGTTTTTGTAGTTGGAATATTCAGAAGTTCCGATTCGATTTGTAACCGAGTGACATCTATACAAAACTAGAATAAAACGAATGAGGTTATTTTATTATCTAAACAGCATTAAGTGTTGAATCAGACAGACAGACTAAATTAACCTTTATGAATCAGACGCAAGTCCTTATTGAACAATTAAACTGATTTTTCATTGCATTCAACACGTTTTCAGGAGTCATTCTTAAACACATTCTCATACAATATGTCTATATAAACATATTAACAGATATTTATATAAACATATAAGCGTGGAGCAGGACATGGGGCTGCATGCTGCATGCTGCAGTAGGTCAGATGTTGTTTGCTGTGGCAGTATGCCAGCTTCCTCTTTTATAAGTGCGTGTGAATTCCAGGTCTTGGCAGCAAATAGCAGAAATGCTGCAGGATCAATTACAGCCGGTGAAAGTTCAGATGAATCCTTTAATCCTGCCGCTTCACCAAACGCAGATGACGTTTCTGTGGGTGAAATATCAGACGTGGAAACTCGGGAAAGTGTGAAGACGGGAATGTTTTTCCCACATTCTGTGAAAAAAAGGGAAAAGGAATAACGTCATATATAACATATATTGTTAAAAAAATTCTGCTAACGTTACTGCAAGAACATTGCAAGAGAACTTTCAGAGAACGTTCCCTGTTATCTGGGCTGTTACACAGAGGCACTAAAATAAGTCTAGGCACATACAGAACATGCAAAGCAGGGACACCAGAATTAAACCCAGCGGATAATTTTATATCTCTCATGCACAGCACATATAATTTGAGTTGCTCAGTATGAATTCACATTTGTCCGCTTGGCTTTGCATGAGTTAAATTCGAACCCTGGGCCGCTTGCCAGATGATTAGCATGTCAAGACCAGGATTATTTTACACTGCTGTCGCTCCTCATATTCAGCAGCGCAAATGAGAACATATAAACATGCAAGACATGTCAATATCATGACAAACATGTTACACTGTAAACCGACTTCAAACTGTGAGTTTAAGAACAATCACGCGCACAATATTGTTTTGAAGAGCTCTTGAATGTCATTGGTGGAGGCGTGTCCGCCATCTCCAGTGCGCTGATCGCAGATCAGTACGTCACAGCGTGCCCACTACAGAGTGAGCGACTTTAATCATTGTCGTATCCATGTTGGTGTGTCACATCTAGTGTTAGTATGTTTCTGAATCCCAGCTCGAGCGCGTCGTCATTTCTCCGGCGTGTTAATTTCACGGGATCGCTGCAGGTTCTCGCACCCGGAGCCGGCGAAGGGACACGCGCGTCGCGTCATTACCGCGCGGTGTGCTGCTCTCGTGTTTGCCGGAGATCCACCGAGTGCACAGCCGCCGTTTCACGCGCGCGGGTCTGTTTCATCGGACGCGTCGGATGCGATCGTGCTATTCGGTGCTATTCAGTGCCTGGGGTCGCGCCGCTTGCCCTGAACGCGGCGCCAAGACGCGAGTACAGCGACGCGACGAGCAGGAACCGAATCGTCTTTAAAGTCAATAATGAACTTGAATCGCTTTCATCTGTTGTGATGCCACAAACGCGACGCTCCTCCACGGCGCCCGAGAAGACGCGAGAGCAACGCGTCGGGCAAATCAACACGGTAAGCGAACTTTAAACCGGAGTTTATTCATGTTTATTCTGATGGAGAAAGTCAGTGATATATAATAAATATATTATACATATATAATTCAACTGCGTGTAGTGAACGACCACCATGTTGTGGCACGAGTCTCCATTCATACACACGCACACACACACACACTGATGAAGCTTTTTGTGTAGCAGAAATGAGTGTGTGTTACCCTGGAGGTCAAAGTGCGTGTTTCCTTTAGTGTCATAGTTTCCAGGCTACTGGGTTTTAAACTGCACTATTAATTTCTCGTGGTTTCACACACAGTTTCCACAGGTGACAGTTTAGGGTTTATAAATGAGTAATGCCTGGCGACACTTGACGTGTGTAATCTTAGTAATATATATTTGATGATACTCATGCAGCACTTAAAATAATGACGTGGTGTTGCAGTGGCACGACACATGTAGCGCAATGAACTTCTGCCGCAGTGACTTCGGTTTTGATCCATCTGGTTTCATCTGTTGCACTGAATTCATGCTGTGTGTCACTGATCGGTTTTGTTGTGTGCAGCTTCGACACTAGTTTCAGTGACGGTCGGATGGTCTGAATCTGGATTAGAAGCACAAGCTGTTTCATTGTTTACTGTGTTATCGCAGGTCAGCAAGTGCACTTGGCGTGTGTCCACAAGTTTGGTTAGGAAATTACTCAGTGTTTGCTTCCTAGGCAAGGTCGGCCACAGCCTTGAGGGAGAATGTGCTCTGCTCAGCTCATACGCCTCTGCAAATCCTGTTTTATCACACACACACACACACACACACACACACACACACACACACACACACACACACACACACACACACACACACACACTAATTATAGCTTCATAGGTCTTGACCTTCTTAACTGCGACGTTATTTAGATTTTCTCACAGCTTAACAGAAAGTAAAACACTATTTTTTAAATTTTAATGCTAATTATAGCGTCGATTTTACTTGTCAAGCTTAATCTAATCCAACGAATCTCCAAAGTTATTACATGAATTATTTATCAATAATTGCAGTATAATTATATACATATAAATATAATAATTCAAGCTATAATTTAAAAATGTACATAAGTTGTATATTGTCTTTGCTAATTGAATATCATGAATCTAAGATCAAGCACGTGTAGTTATAAGGCTCAGCATCTCCATCGGTGACCTTTTGACCTCAGAACTTCAAGACACGTTTTGTGCTGCTGTTGTGTAAAGTGTCTTTGTGATTCCAGCATCTTCTGTCTGTCTTCTGTCTCATCTGTGCTGGACTGTAAATGTTTCTGTCCTCCAGATGTGTTTCTGTTGACTGCGATGTGTCTCGCATCTGTCTGCTGTCTCAGGCCCAGAAACACTCTTTATCTCACACAACACTTCATTGTCTGTTTGTTTTCTCTCACACACACACACACACACACACACACGTGTTAAGCTCACATGACTGACCCCATGGCTGCTCTGTGGTAGAGAAAAGTCTGTTGTTGTTTGTGGCGTTTGAATATTTGGGCTCGTGGGTTAGCACAATAATCTTGTGTGTTTGCTTTCACGCCAGGACACACAAAACCTGTTTTGTTCTGTTAAATATATAATTTCATTACAGTCTGTGTTAAACATATGTAGTTAATGAAGCCTCCTATAGTTAACAGAACTTATTCAAACCTTGTTTTATAGTTTAAAACTTCAACAATGTATTTTCGAGCTTAAATCTAGCTTTAATGTCACATAAGTGGCTGTTTTTCCACAAAGTTCGATTTCTCTCTGAACTTTTGGTTGTGTACTTTGGCGGCATGGGCTGGCGTTAGTTTATAGTTTAAACAGAAGGTTCTGGAAGAGACGGTACACGTTTAGACCTCGTACAGTTTGTTTTCTTTGTGGTTCTTGACAGAAAGTCTTGTGGTGTCATTTTAAATCTCCTAGATTCTGATTGGTTAAAGATTGTGTGCTGCTAAGCTCCTCCCACTGAGGTCAAGCGTTCCTCAGATATTCAGGTCAGATATTTTCGGCTTTATGACAATATTTTGGTAATGTGTGATACAGATGGTGATCCTGTATAGAGCCGTAGTTCTGACTGTAGGCTAACATGGCAGATATGTTGCCAGATCCACCATAAACCTTCATGTTTTGTTCTGTCACCAAACTACACACAGTGGAATCTGTCTCAGCTAAATTTCTGCCGTTAGATCTTACCAGGTTGTTGTTCAGCATCTACAAAAGTATCAAGATGATGTTTTAAGACATCTTAATTAGCTTGATTGCACGTGTAAAAACCGTGTCTGTTGTTATTGAGAAGGATTAGAGTTTGTCGTTCTCGTAATTAGCTCTGTTATATCACATTATCTGCTGATTACATCTGATTGTTATTGTATTGTGATTATTTTCATTCACTAGGAGCCTCTTTCCGGGTCCAGCGCTGAGGGCCCGGGGTCAGGCGAAAAACCAAGCAAGACAGAGCAGCTCAGGAAAGTGTTTAAGGAATACGGAGCTGTTGGCGTCTCATTCCACATTGGAATTTCCCTCATATCGCTGGGAATGTTCTACCTCGCTGTATCCAGGTGAGATTACTGCTTTATAATAACTTCAGCGTAGTGATATATTCAGCATCAAACTGTAAGAAAACCATTTAGGAAATGTAATTCCTGATGGTGACCGCACGTCATTTAAATTTTTTAAGGCAATGATGGGATGTCCTACTTGCTTGTTAAAGTGTTTATGGGTTCTTGTGTTTTGGAGGTGTGGTTTTGGTGATCCCTCAGAAGTGTGGGATCTTATGCTTTCAGAGCTAGCTTGCTGTTGCTAGCCGAAATTGCCTACTTTGGAAATTTCCTCCGTATTTTTAAACGTACCTACACTTGCCTACACATTTTTAACTTAAACTTAATAATTATGCGGTTTGTTCTGTTTTTCTAGTGTTGTTTTGTTCTCTTTTGGCTGTAATAAGGAAGCTGACTGCAGTTTGTGTGTTTATCTGTGATCTGTATGTCTGTGATTGTATCTCTTCAGTGGGGTGGATATGGCCTCTGTGTTGTGTAAGCTGGGCTTCAGTGAGGCTGTGGTTCAATCCAAGATGGCCGCCGGCACTAGCACGTTTGTTTTAGCGTACGCCGTCCACAAACTCTTCGCCCCGGTCCGTATCAGCATCACGCTCGTGTCCGTACCGCTGATCGTTCGACACCTCAGGAAGACGGGCCTCTTCAAACCCAGAACTTCTGCTCCATGAAGAGCTTAAAGCTACGGCCTTTATTTTAAACAAATGCAACTTGACCTTCAGAATTGTAGAATTTCACTCAAGGCTTTTAGTTCACAAGTTGTTTGAACAACCGCACAATGTAGTGAACGTGTCGCGAGCTACTGACACATTCATAAGCTAATCAGTGAAAATAATCTGAATTAATGTAGACATTTAATTTGTGTTATCATTTAACTCACTACAGTCACCTGGTTCCCAAATGTGACCTCAAAATTCTCTAGGATTATTTAGAAATAAAAGGTAGTGGTTACCATAGTAACGTATAGGATGCAGTGCTGGCTTTATTTCTTCTGTTGAGTTTATATATATATAGATATATATAGATATAAATAGATATACATGTTTTACATGACCAACTGTTGCAGGTAAACTGTGGAAAATAATATTACAATGTGCCTAATTTTGTTTTTCAGTTTGTGTAGTAATTTTGGAAACGATTGAGTCTTTTAAGAACGTTCCCTCGTTTTAATCGTTACAGTCTTCATATGAAGTTGACATATTGAAAATATTGAAATATTTTATGAACTGTGATATTTTGTAAATGTGAATTTATAAGAATTGTGATGTTATCTTTGAAACAGTTGCTTTAACAGTTGCCGTGGCAGCACCGTTACATTGTATTGACTGTTAAAATATTTAATATTGTAAAGATTTGACTACAATAAAATGTTTTCCCTGTGGTCATTCCTAGGTTGTTTGATTGTGGTTTTACTGCTGGGAAATAATATTGTAATAATAAACTGCACAATTCTTAATTTTAATAAATGCAGTTCATGTTATTGTACAGCTGTTAAGTGAAAAAGAAACAATTGTCCATCAGATTAAAGATCAATCATAGCAGCTTCTTTAAAACAAAATATGTACTGCTCATATCTCATATCGGCTTTGTATTGCAGTTCATACTGATCTTTAAATTTCAGAATTAGGCAGAGCAAGAGCTGAGACACATGACCATAATCAGATGTAACTGTTGTATGTTGTATGAAGGGTCATTTAACTGGAGCAAATCTAGCAGTTTACTTTAAAATCACTTAATGTTGTTTTTTGACAATACAGGTGAATCATTGTCATAATGTGAAAACTTCATAATATTTCAGCCAGAAAACGATGACAAAATAATGAAACCAAACATAAATGTATTCATCGGCAGACGTTTTTATTGAAACGACACCCCAGGCCAACAACAAACGCGGTACACGATGTTATCTTTACAGTAAACATACGTGCAAGATTAACACACAGTCCAGAGCAAATTAGCTATAAACGAGCTATAAATGAGCTATCACTGTTTACTGTATGTTTGCGCAGTCAAGTGCGCCTTCGTGGTTTCTTGAAAGTCGCCTTCAGCAGATCTAGAAACTTTATAAACGTCTCTGAGTCTCAAGAGGCTATAAATAAATTCTCAGTTGTACCTCGGCACACAATGAAACCGCGTTAAACCACATAAACAGCGTATATTACAATCATCATATCTTACATAAAGTCCAATTGCATAACCTCATGAACGCATTAGACCAGCAGCGGCCTCTTGTGGTCGAGAATGGAACAGCAGTTTATTTTTCACCAGATATTGACGATCGGCAGTTTCGCCACCGTCACACCGATCTTTACTATAATAACCAGTTACTGTGATAAATCTTTTATTCACCCTCATTTTTTAAACCCGTGTGCCTTTGCGTCTTCTGTGGAGCTCTGCAGCGGTGCAGATGAATGTTCTCGTATGATTTTCAGGGGCTGCCAAAGTATCTCAGTACTGACTGAACGTCGTTTCGCTTGATTAAATGTTAGTAAACGTCTATTTTTATGATACGTTTACTCTAATTTTGTTGAAGGTTGTCAGCTCATAATCACAGTGTGATGTTATTGTGAACGAGCTACAGACAGTCATACAGGTGTGACGCGACATCAGAGTGAATACATTTTTTTTAAAGAATTAAAATGAAAAATGCTGTCTACAAAATGGGTTACTATTAACTAGCATTAGTGAAGTAGTCAGATTGCTGTTTGGTGACCATAAAATGAGTGTGGCTGTTGGGTTCATTTGGAGTTGCACTACCACGTGCCGTCAGCAGGTGTCAGTGTTTCATCATTATTCTCCTTCGGCGGCGTCCATACGCGTTATTCCTGCACGTGGAAAAACAGGTCTGTGTGTTATTTTAGCGTCTTGCAGAAATACACAACATAAATATAAATTACATTTAAAATTTAAGTTGCATCCAAATTAATCTTAAAATCTCTTATCTAAAACAATTGTCCAAAGACACCCCAGTTCCATACCACCGGCAGCCCAGTATTAGTTTTATTTCCTTTTGTGCACGGGTCAAAGGCTAACATATAAAGATACATTCTTGATTAATGGTATTGATCTGTCGTATTCTGCAGAATCTCATACAAAAAGCCTCATGGCCTTCTTTAGATACATGACTATACACACACACACACACACACACTGGTGGTGTGCAAAGGAGACACAGTTAAACGTGCCACTTCTGCGGACAGGCGGGCATCCTATGAGTCTCATTATCGCTCTGTGGGTCCAGGTGATTGTCTGTCCCCTCTATGGCCCTCATGGCTATGTACAAATTGGTGACAGTGATCGGGCATCACAGTGGCTGCTCGCCCCGGCCGCTGTCAGAAAGGGCTTTTCAATACCTACAGAGGAGGAAGCGACGACCGGCAGAAACCTCATGGGAAAGACTGTCTCAGGAGCCGAACTGTGACAATATGGAGGGAGTTTTGGAGAGAAAAACAACAGAATCAACAACTTCTTTTGGGTTTCTGTGAGCGATCTTTTGCAGACGCTTCCCAGCGTTCACAAAAACCAGCCCAAAAAGTCCAGTGAAGTGAATTTAACAATTTATTGTGTCTCTTCAAGTGATCATAGAGAACGTATACGAGTCATTTATTACTCATTGCTGTTTTGAGCGCGACAAATGATCAGATGTATATTCTAGATGACACCTGGATGTATTATACTGTAATTTGTATTTAATGTATATGATAATAGCTTGACTCACATACTGTCTGTGTGATGGTGTCATAACAAAACATGCTGTCCAGTGAATGATGGCTGTGGTCAGAGTACATGAGCATGAATGTGTTTAATGCTTAAAGCTCGGCTAACAGGAAATGTTCTGAGAACGTTCTCTAAAGTTCTCTCCAGGTTATCAAAAACATTCTTGCAGTCTTTAGCAGAACGTTTTCTAATGTTATATAGCATATATCAAAAATGTTATTTGTAAGTAGTTAGTGGAACATCTTAAAAACGTTACAAAACGTTACGTTAAAAATGTTTGAGTAATCTTCTTATAATTAAGCAATAACGTTAATACAACACCTAAAAAACCGCCACTTTAACCAGGTGAGAAGTTACAGATCACCTGAAGAACTCAACATCTCCTGCTCTCTCTCACACACACACACACACACACACACACACACAAAACACACGCACAAAACACACGCACACACACACACAAAACA
>JAZGTJ010000438.1:103822-114090 GCA_036877575.1 Botia almorhae | reverse complement strand
TTTGTCACATACACTGTTACATGCCGTGAAATTGGACCCCTCCGACCATACACAAACATCACATTTTGGGGGAAGACAGGTCAGTCGAGAGGTAGCATTGAAAGTAAGAAAATAAAATACATTGGGAGAAAGGAGGCGAAAAAAAAACCCTTCCCAGACTGTCCTTCAAGTAGGGCAGTGTGCAATTAGGGGAAAAAAAGCCTCAGCAACAAGCACATAAACACATGAACATAGACATAACATTGCAACAGGGGAGGGGGAAAGGGGATGTGGAAATTGTCCAATGTAGGTAACAGCCATCCGGTCCTGCAGCTAAAGAGTGCTGGTCACACAGACCCGCCTACCCACACGGGGGTTAAAAGCACACGAAGGTGTGGGATGCTGGGGAGGCAGTGATTGTCTGTCTGTAGCTATGTACATATGTATGTGTGCGTGTGTGTAAGCCTGTGGAGACTGAAAACCCAGTCTAACAGGTGTCCTTGGGACGGGGAGGAGGAATTCAGAGCGTCTCGTTATCTTCTCTCCGGGGGAAGTTTTTTATCTCCAGCAATGGCCTTGGCCGAGGCCGTGTGGAAGAAGGGGGGAAGCCAAAAGAGAAGGATTTTTTCAAATTTAGGTCAATATCTGCCAATTTCACAGATATCTAATGTCCATCACTGGTCTCCAGGTCTGTCCAAAAAGCATTGCACAGCCGCTAGTTCCTCCACAATGTTATCCAATTTGCGGTCCATAACCACAGTCTGAGTACTAACTGCTCTGCCCACCACAGTTTCAATCCAGCCGGCCAGCTTATTGGGGTTTTGAGCCTCACTGACCGCTTTTGCCAATCGTCGATACCACAGGGCCCCATCTAATCCCATCAGCAGAAACCCTGTTATCAAAGTTCTGAATAAGTAAATATCTTTAATATCCTCCAGGGACAGAGCGGCCAGGCACACGACACGCCACTTCTCCCACCCGTCCATTATGTATCCAGCTGCAAACGTTCCTGCAGGACAGTTGGGTTCCCCCGAACCCAGGCTTCTCGTCGAGAAGATGGTGTCAATTGCGTTCAGAGACCAGTTGATTAAATCCATAATTCCTTTTTTGTTTTCGAGAGGAGGACAAGGAGAGTCTCAGAGAAAGAACTAACAGTTACAAGACAAGAGAAGCCAGCAAGGAGAGATAGGGGAGGGAGAGGGAAAATTTGCGACCGCCTTCGCCGAGAGCTGAAGAATAAGTTGACACTGCTGTACCTTGTGTCTGTAGATCAGCTTGAATTTGTTTGAAAGGTTAATCAGGATTCTTTAGCCACCATTCAAACAATCCTTCATTGTAATTTTTTATTAATTTTGCTGTTCCTTCCACATCCAGGGAGGTTAGCTACAGTGCCATGGGCTGTAAACCTCTTGATGATATTGTGCACAGTGGACACAGGAACTTAAGCTCTCAGGAGATGGACTTGTATCCTTGAGATTGTCCGTGTTTTCCCTCAATTTTTTCCCTCAAATCCACGGACAACTCTTAACACTTCTCTCTTTTCTCTCAAGGTGCTGATATTTTTGGCCATGACTGTATATATAATACCATATATATGTAATGGAACATCAGACACAGTGGAATCCATTTGCAGCAGGTTTATTCTTATGGTCAAACAGGCAGGGGTCAAACACAGGCAGTAAACACAATGTAGGCAGAGCAAAACAGAATCAGTAAACAGGCAGTGGTCAAGGCAGGCAGCAAACAATCATAAATGAGATAAACAATCCAAGTCGGGGCAGGCAGCAAACAGGCAAGAGTAATAAACAATGCAAATCAATACACAAGAATAACACACAGGGAAAAACACTCAGAATTGTTGCCAAGGCAAAACAAGACTTAAGGTGCTTAAATAGAGAGAGAGTCATTGATGAACAGTTGTGAGTAATCAGCCTCAGCCGTGGTGCATTCTGGGAAATATTTTCCAGAAGTCTACAGGTCAAAACTCGGGTGACGATTCCCTCTCACAGGAGCAGGAGCCTCCTCCGTGACACAGCCCCCCCTTGCGAGCGGCTCCTGACATGAGGAGGAACATGACGCCGGGCCTACCGCAAGGTCAAGGGGCCGGCTTCCCCGGGTGATTCCTTATAAATTCTTTAATAAGGGTGAGGTCCAGAATGTCTCTGGCGTCTCTGGCTGTACCCCTCCCAGTCTAACAGATACTGGATTGTGCTGCCCAGTAGGTTCCGGACTCTGTACACCTCCTCGCCATCGACCTGGATGGGGGAGGTCTGGTTTCTGAGCCCCTCCTCCGACTCGCCAACCAGGCCACAGGCAGGTTTCAGGAGGGACACATGAAAGGTAGGAGAGATATAGTAATGGTTAGGCAACTCTAATCTGAATGATACTGGGGTAATTTGTCTCAAAATATTGAAAGGCCCGACATACCTGGGGATGAGTTTACGGCAAGGGAGTCTTAGACGGAGGTCCCGTGTGGAGAGCCAAACCCATTGACCAGGAGAGTAAGCGGGACCAGTCCAGCAGTATTGATTTGCTTGGTGGGTTTGGTGACGAATGGCGTAAAGCAGGTGGGTGTGAGCATGATCCCATACTTGTTCGCTTCGCTGAAGCCAGTCAGTGACAGATGGGACATCAGTAGGTTAGCCTGACCATGAGAATAGGAGTGGTTGAAATCCTGAAATGCATTTAAACTGGGTTAATCCAGTAGACGGCTTGATGAGAAAGTTCTGGGCATATTCGGCCCACACTAGGAATCTACTCCAGTCCGTTTGGTTGGTTTGACAGTAGTAGTGGACCAAATGATTTCTTGGTTCAAGCGCTCAGTTTGCCCATTGGATTGTGGGTGGTACCCTGAGGTGAGACTGATATTGACTGAGGTGAGACTGATATTGAAAGATGTTGAAAAAAGATCACCAGACTCTAGAGGTGAATTGGGGACCTCGTCACATACATGTCATAAGGTAGACCCACAGATATGGAAAACATGATTACAGAGTAATTCAGCCGTCTCAAATGAGGTTGGGAGCCTGGGGAGGGGAATTAGACGGCAGGCCTTTGAAAAACGATCGACTATAGTGAGAATGGTTGTGTTACCCGGAGAGTTGGGTAGATTTGTGATGAAGTCTATTGCGATGTGTGACCAGGGTCGTTAGGGTGTGGGTAGAGGTTGCAGTAATCCGGCGGGTAGTGATTTGGGTGTCTTGGAGGTCTGGCATGTATTACATACATAGTAGTTAGGGAGGGCCACCAAAAATGGTTCTTTACAATTTGGGTAGTGGCCATAATACCAGGGTGCCCTGAGCTAGGAGTTTCATTAATTTGGGTTAGTAGATGCTTTGTATGCTCTCTGGAACAAAAACTAGTTTCCCTGGGCATTCAGTGGGTGGTGGATTCTGTTAGTTTAAATTGTTGATTTTAGTAACAATGTCCCATTAAACTTGAGCCACTAGTACAGTTTCTGAGAGTTTACTTATTGGTGGGATATTTTCTGGACCTTCCTCTATTTGGCGTGACAGGGCATCGGCTTTGGTATTCTTGGATCCTGGGCAATAAGTAACTGAAAAATTGAAACAAGTGAAAAAGAGTGCCCATCTTGCCTGATGTGGATTCAGTCACTTAGCTGACCATAGATACTCCAGGTTCTGTTGATTAGTCAGCACCGTAATTGGGTAAGTGGCTCCCTCCAGCCAGTGTCGCCACTCCTCCAAGGCCAGCTTCATGGCAAGGAGTTCCTGGTTGCCCACATCATAATTCCTCTCTTCGGGGGTGAGTTTTCTAGAAAAGAAAGCACATGGGCACATCTTAGAAGGAGAACCATGACGTTAAGAACAGTCCCTACTCTGGTGTGTGAAGCGTCCACCGACAAAGGGGCGGTCAGGGTCAGGATGCCGGTGGATTGGGGCTAAGGGGAAGTGTTTTTTCAATTCTACGAAGGCCCGATCGGCCTCTGGTGACCATTTTAACCTGTTGGAGTTGCATTTAGTAAGAGTTGTAAGGGGAACTGAAACCTCAAATGAAGTAGTGATAGAAGTTGGCAAATCCTAGAAATTGTTGTAATTCCTTCACCGTTTTGGGCTGAGGCCATTCTTATACCGCCCTCACCTGAGCTTCATTCATAGCGACCCCTTCGGAACGAATGAACCCCTTCTCAAGCTGGCACATCAATAACTGGCTTGACCACAATACAGGCATAGTTGGTTGCGTATACAGCGTTCTCTTTCTTCCGGTGTTAGTTGAGTATGAACCAGTTGCATTGGTTCAGGAGGAGGCAAGCTTTCTAGGACATGGCGAGAGACAAACCGAGCAGGGCGTCGAGCACAAATTAAATGCTCAGACTGGAGATCAAAGTTTAAACCCCTATGAAAAAGCAATTTCAGGGTGTCATCTACTCACTACTCATCTGTGCAGCTAAAGTACGAAAATATAAAGCATAGTCTGCTGCTGTTAATTTCCCTTGTGAAGGAGATAGCAGTTGCTCACCTGGCGACCCCCCCCCCCTCGGCAGGATGTTCAAATACCTCTCAGAATTGCTGCAGGAATGAGTAGAATGTTGGTAAGGCCGATCCATCCATTCTCCATACAGTGGTTGCCTATTCAAGCTTCCTTCAGCAGTGAACAAACAAAAGCAATTGGACTGGTATCGGAGGGATACAGGTTTGGCTGTTGGTTCACAAACAGAGAGCATTGTAATAAGAAACCTTTACATTTTTAGGGGTTACCGTCAAACTTGTCCGGAAAGGCAAGCCGAGGGCTGATGGAGGATGAGGCAACAGGAGTGGTGCTGCTAGGTGTGGGCGAAGACGCTGTGGATTTCAAGGGAACGAGGCTGAATCTATCTTTAGAGAATGAATCAAATCAGTAATGAAACATAAATAAAACTAATGAGTAAAGACTATTGTTCTCTCTCTCTCTGTTTCTTTTTTTCTCTGTCTGTCTGTCTCTGTCTTTCCAAAACAGTAAGCAGGTGAAGGGCCGTGTGTGAAAGAGGGAGGAGAATGACAGGAAGAGACAGCAGATGAGGAAACAATGAGATGACATAAGCAGAACACAACACAAGCTGCCAGAAGAGACACTTTTGAGTTTGAAAGTATTTGAAGACATTTTGGATTCTCCTAATTGTGAGGTGCTTATTATTTTTACATATATTTCATGTTTGTTGTTGTCTGCTTGTTTATTTTTGTTTATGTATTTTGCCTTGTGTTTTTTTTTCACTTGCTGCATTATTCAGAGAGTCTTTATTGTAAGATGCTGACTGAAATTAAAAAACGAAAAACATAAATTCTTACTGACTTGCTTTTACGTCATTAGATTCACCAGTCTATCCTCTATGAGCAGATTACGCAATTAATATTTTGATTGCATGTGGGTATGTGTGTGTTTGTACAGTGACGTGGATCTCTGTGCTGCATCATTCAGTACTCTGAATGCTGATGTTCTTTGCTGTTTACACACAGAATCAGCACAGGGATCTGACTGTGTGCCATCTTATGTGTGCTGTTAAAAGCCTTTTTATCTGACACCCTTTTACCACTTACAGATGCTCGTGACAGTGTTACTTATTGCCATGGTGATGCTAACAGGTCATTTAATGTATGGCCTCCCCACGGTAAAATTGATTTTGTATCTGCTAGTACACTGTGTTGTGAAATTCTCTTTATATTCACTTATAGTAGATGCAAAATCTGCATGTTTAGTTATCTGTATTTGGGTTAACCTTAATCTAAATTGTGATCCAGAATGTTTCCAGTTGTGGATCTTGGTTGATTTAGTAAAGAGATTGATCTTAAAAGATTTGACTTGATTTGAGAAATTTGACTTGATTTCATTGGTTCCATCCATTATGATTTTATATCCATTTATTTTTCTGCACTGTTGTGTTTCCAAACTAACTCCAACATTCTGTTGTCTTGGCTTTAAGCAGCACAGTAAAGTAAGACATCCCCGAGCCCCCAGAGATTGTTTAGATTTGTGCTCACCAGGTGAGAAAGCTTTTTGATGCACTTTGATGCAGCCTCACTTTCTCAGAATTTTCCCTGCTTGTGCGTGAACGTGAACGTGATTCTGGCAAATGCTTATTTATTTATTTATTTATTTATTTAACATCATTCTCTCTTCATCCTTTTCCTCGCACTAACCTGTGATGGGAAACTGCACATCTTGACATAGAAGCGTAAACCACTTCCTTCATTAGAATGCCACTGCCTGCTTGAGCTTCTATGTAACGTCCTGTTTTCATGCTTTTCTCATCTCTCCCCCTGTGAGACCTCAGTCAGCAAGTATTACTCTGTGCACTTACTGTGTGGTGTGTGTGTGTGTGTGTGTGTGAGTACCCACATCCGCCTTTTTGCTCTGACACACGCAGAAATTGAGTATGTGCCCTTTGAGACAGAGTCTGAGCACAGTCAAGTACAAATTTAGTCTTTAAAGTGATAGCTCACACACACTCTGTCATCATTTACTCATCCCAACCCCATGGGACTTTATTTCTTCTTTGAAACACATAGGGAGATGTTTAGCAGAATGTCCAAATAGTCCAACAATAGTCACCATTTAATTTGATTGCATAAAGAAGAACAGCTTTGAAATTCTCCTTGTGTCTTTTGTGTTTTATGCAAGAAAGCAATTTATATAGATATAAAACTTTGTAACTTTGCCACTTTGTAAATAACATTTTAACACATATGTTTTATTTCTTGTTTGATTTTTCGCCCTATTCTCATCTTCTTTTGATTTGTTCTCTGCATTTTCACTTCCTCTTTTCCTCTCTGCCTTCCTGTCTGTTCATCAACTCTCAGGATATTACCTGTCAGACTGTAGGTGCAGACCATGTCGCCCTGGTTTCTTCACCAGTCAGAATAACAGCGACAACAGCTGTCACCGCTGTTTCCAGAGCTGCAAACCTGGTGTGAATGTTACTTACACCCATCATAGTACATAGACATGATGAACTGAGAATAGAAACAGGAAGCATTGCAAAATAGTGCCTCATGTTGAATTGACATTTGTGTGTGTGTGTTAGACTTCAATATGGAGGTGGAGAAGCCGTGCACAAACACATCAGATGTGAGGTGTCGTTGTCAGGATGGTTTCATCTGTACAGAGCAAGATCTGTACACACACCACTGTCGCAGGTGTGATCCAATCACAACCTCCACCCCACACAAGTCCAGTATCTCCACTGACTCTCCATTCACTCCACAATACCCTGAAAGCAGGCTGGGTAAGTTTGTCATTTGCTTGTCTTGATGTATATACAGTGTACAGTAGTGTTCTAAACTGTATTTTGGATCCTATTCCATGTAAGGAAGGCAAGTGTGCTTGATTCAGTGCTGGGTTATGGCCCATCCAGTGGCATCAGGATTCAGGGGCTCCAAGACTTCAGGTTTTGTGAGCATGAGAATGCTAGACTCAGCACATACAAACCAAGCTAATCACTAGGGCCCCAGCTACTATTTTAAGTTTTCTAATGTTAGCCAATCAAAAGACACATTTCCGATTTTAAGGCAAATCACGGCTGACGTTTTATAGGGATCAAACATGTTTGGGTGTGGCGCAGAGTGCCTAGTATGAGTGCACCCTTAATTTGTGTAGGAAAGTGGCCCTTCAAAGGCATGCACAGAGACCTTGCAGGACCATGTTCCAGCCCTGTATCTTTATTTGCACCAACAGGAAGTCTGTTAAAAATACCTTTCCATCTACCTTGATCGCATCTAGATTGTAAAGCACATTCTGCATAAACATAAAGAACAGTGTTTAACATCTAGACAGATCTCTGCCTCTTTTTTGTATTGTTCCCTCATTTTCTTTCTCTCTGTTATTATAACTCTTTCATTTTGTTATACCTCTGTCCTGCATCCATTTGTTCTAATTTTCTTAACATCTTTCTCAGGTAACAATCGTGTTTGGATTTTATTTGGATTCATATTTACAACATTATCCATCATCATTCTTATGGTCTTCCTTCGGCTCTGCAAAAAGAAGGAGAAAGAATGCTTTAAGCAATGTGAGTTAAACACCTAACAACCTCAGATATTTAAAGCATAGAACAGCTGGATTGATTGCTGATCACTTAGCAGTTGGCTAACCTCTCACTGTTTCTTGCTTTCATTAGTTGTCAGCCGATGCTCATTGGGCAATCTAGAGGTAAATAATGACAAATTGCGAGTTTGTTCATGTATATTCTACTTTGTATGTCCAGAATGAGATAATTTACTGTCTGTCCCTAAACTTTTAAAAGGTGGAGAGTGAGACCACCCCTCCTACAAGCAGCCAACCAATTGGGCAGTTCCATGCCCAGACGATGCAGTCACATGACAGTACACCCACCAAAAATAACATAGACTGCTCTTCTCATCAGCCAACCAGCTCAGAGCAGGTTATGCCTCCACTTGGCAATTTAGGTACTATTAAGAGTTGATTCTGTGATTTTTTTTTTCTTTTTATTAAAAAAATTTAATAAAAAGGTTCCACAGGCTCAGACAGTCCTCATTCCTAAAGATACCTTTATGTAATATATAATTCTACAAATGTAGAATTTAAATAGTACATAACAATTTTTACCTCTCTCTATCTAATAGGCCCTCTCCACATCTATCGTCCCCAGACAGTTTTCGTTAGTTTGCTCAATCAGTTTGGATGGGATGGAGGAGAGAAAAAAGCAAATGAACTACAAGAGGAAACTATAAATAACAGCAGTGTACCTACCCCTCAGTCTCCCTCCATACATCTCTCTGAAGAGGAAAGAAATCAAGAAAATGATTTTATTTTCTTCCCCTCCCAAGAACAAGGCAAAGAATGCCATATATCTAAAGAAGAGGTGCTGTGAAGGATTATTATGGGGAATATATGTCCTTCCTTCTTCCATATAGTTTGACTGCTGTGTGGTTTGTTTTAATTGATGCTGTATGTGTACCAAGTATTAAAACTCTAACCCTGGCAGGAGATTTTGTCTAAAGAGCAGCAGGCTGCACTGAGGGAAGACCTGGGTGTCTTACTAACAATATGGATGATAAAAGTTTTATGTATGAGAAAGTTCATGCTGACTTTTAAATATCATACATATTTCAAACCATCAAATCAGCTGGCCTGGCCCTGATGACTGAATGAAGATTCTGAAGACTGAATGAACATCGAAAGCTTTCCGGTCACTGCAGGTTTTTCTTATCATGTTGGATGACCAATACTTTATCTTAGCACATCTTACCAAAGGGTTTGAAGGCAAAGAGCAGTTCCAAGACACTCAGAAGACCAAAGATTCCCATATATGTCGACATATTTATTTTAAAGTTTGTGCCATTAAGGCTATTGTACTGTAAGTGTGCTTCTGTCTTGCTCTCTGTCTGTCTGTCTAATGGGAATGACCTAATAGTACGGAGCATCTTGAAATTTACTGTTATTTTAAATAAGAATTTTTTTTTATTTATTGTAAGCAATATTAAAACTATTATCATGTGTTATTGTACATAAACATTGAACGTTTTTTGTTCTCACATACTTTCTCAGTGTTCAGTCATGTTAAGATTATGTCAGTGTTCTTCCTCTTTGGTTTTCATGTGGCAGACATTGGATTGTGCACCAAAAAGTCCTGACATTTTAATGGTGGTCTGAAAATGTCAACATTATTTGTCACTCGAAAGCAACTAATAAAACAGCATGGGAACACACCGATGTGTTATGTTAATCTGTTTTATTTTCACATACATATTTTCACATAGTTCTTATACCTGATTATACCTGATACCTTGATTGTAAAGTGCAATAGCGTCTTAAATTTTTTTTTTTCATGTGATGTCCCTGAGTTATATCATTACAGTTGAGAATAAAATTCTGTCAATTTATGTTCTATGGTGTGACATAGGGCTGGGCGGTATGACGGTATATATCGTTACCGCGGAATGAAATGTGTACCGTAAAAGATGTTTTAATTCCGTGTATACCGCGAAATGTAAATAAGTGGGCGTGGCCAACTCACGTGCAGCACGCGTGAGGCTGAGACTGGTCAAACCGTTGAATGCAAGACCTAATCAAAACCCTTGATCCGCGCTATGTAATGCCGAGCCGCAAGCACTTTAGCAAAGTTGCGTTGCCAACAACGTACAGAGAATGCCGACTGAAAATTGAACAGGAGCTCAGTAATGTTGAATACCTTGCAATGACAACAGATTTGTGGGCTCTGTGAGATGTTACTTGAGAAAAGTTTACAATATTAAGTTCTGTCCACATCAAGCTGTGAAATGTGACATACAGTGGAATTGTTGTTCATATAAAGTCATATTTTGTTTACTATATTT